>CM076581.1:934661050-934831921 GCA_034641835.2 Pinus albicaulis | reverse complement strand
CGATGTTAATGTTGAATATTTCACATTAATAACATAATGTAAGTAGGAGAAGTAAATCTAAAAATTAACAATAAGGTTTGTGTTTGAGCACATTCAGAAATTTTCACATGGTATCAGAGCAATTACAGATCTAAACCTAGATCTCCAGCCATAACACTGAAGAATCTGTGCTGCAAAAAGCAGCAGAGAAAGCAGCAGCTGCAACAGAAAATCGAACCAGAGAAGGCAGCGCAGCAGAAGGAAGCAGAGGCCAGGGTGACGCAGTCTCCACGCAAATCCACGCAGGCACACGCACTTACTGCGCAGAGGCAGTGCAGAAACTACGCTGAGACTATCTGCTCACATAGAGGCCAGCCAGGGTGATGCAGTCCTGAAGCTATTATTGATTCAGAGTGCCGGAAGCTAACCTGCAGTCCTTCAGTATTTGTTGGTGGGGTTAAAATTCTGTCAGTGCAGAATTTAGCCTAAGCCAAGTTGACGAAGAGAGGGAGGAGAATAGCTTCTCAGAATATTTCCAGCCAAAGAAGTATGAAGATCGATCAGAGGATCGAAGAGAGCTGATTCGTTTTGTTTGGCAGACTTCCAAGAGAGGGAGTCAGTTGTCAGAGGGAGCAAAGGGTGCCTTTCTCACCAAGGACCCTAGATCTGAGTCTCTAGCATAGAGAGGAGGATTCGTTCCGACGGATTTTATGAGCAGAAGGAACCTCACGGACTACGTGATCATGATAAGTTGGACGGCCTGTCCAACTTTGCAATCTGGAAGGCCAGAATCCTGGTAGTCATGGAGGCATATGATCTAAGGGAGCATGCAAAGAAAGTCATGGCCACACCGACCGATTCCCTTTTCCTGAAGAAGCCGTGACACACGCCAAGCGCTTTATCATGGACGGGGTCAAAGATCATGTGGTCCCATACATAGCCGAGAAGGCAAAGGCTCATGAGATGTGGGTGGCTCTAACCACACTGTATGAAGGAAGATCCTTCTAGAGGAAGATGTTTCTGGAGAACCAGCTGAGGTTATTCATGATGGCCAAGGGAGAGGAGATCGATCCTTTTCTGTCCAGAGTCCAGACTACAATCGATCTGGGATCAACTAACTGGTATGGGAATCAAGGTAGATGACGATGTCATGGTGAGGACTGCTCTCAATGCACTCACAAAGAAATGGGAAACTTTTGTCCAAAGTCTCTTGGGCAGAGCGGACCTTCCCAATTGGGACAACATGTGGGCTATCCTCCGACAAGAGGAAATCCGTCGGATGACGAAGAAACAGTACAACACTAGTTCAAGTAAAGTGAAGAAGGAAGAAGAGGAAGATGCGGCCTTGGAATCAAAGAGGCAGCAAGGGAGAAAGAAGCGTGAAGTGTTTCCAGTGCGGCGAATTAGGACATTTCGACAACAATTGTCCTTAGAAGAAGAAGGGCAAGGAAGCTTCTAGCTCCAAGGCAGTTGTGGCAGACGATGGCTCCGAAGATGACGTAGCCATGAGTGCTCATGAACCATGAAAGTGGGATGACATGGATCTGTAGAGAAGCTACAGAGTGGTGGCAAGATCCTTGAGTAGCCCAACTCTTGGATCACATACGAGCTACGGGAGCCTTAAGATGGTAGCAGCGCAAGTGGAGCAGTGGGTGTAGAGAATCACAGATGGAGCAAAGGCAGAGCTAGATACTGAGAGGGAGCAGCGCAGTGCAAATGCAACAGCAGCAGTGCAGAGGGGCTGATGTGACTTCAGCAGCGCAGAGCAAGTTTGCTTACGCAGTGCAGAGCTGCAGCAGCGCAGAGGCTTCAGGAGGACAGCGTAGCACAGCAGCAGTGTAGGGGACTTCAGCACAAAGGAGGTCTGCTTACGCAGTGCAGAGCTGCAACAGCCTCCAGATGACAGCATAGAGCAGTAGCCTATGGAGCTTCAGTGATGAAGATGCAACCCGACTGACTTGTCTATGAAAGATTGGGCACGAGTCTTCAGTTGCTTACTCTCAGCAACTAAGTTGCAGTGCAGCATGATGCAGCAAATTGAGAGGGAGTTGTAGTACAGATGTGGCAGTGTCGGTGGCAGCGTCAGGGGAAGCATTACAGAAGAGAAGCAGCAGCGCAGTGATGAAGGGCAGCAAGCCAAGCATCAGCACAAATACCCACACCAGAGATTAGTGCAGAACTTCGGGGAGAAGTATTATTGCTAGAGCACTTTCCTCGCTAAGAGGGAGTGTTGAGATTTCTGATGTGTTGTGGTAGCTTCAGATGTGCTCTAGCTCCCAAACTTTGTGGAGGGACTAGAGTACATAGGATCTCTGAGACCTGGAAAGAGATTTAAGGAATTCCATCCTGTTTAAGAGATATTTAATTAATTAATCTTTTTAATTAAGGACCTTAAGTCTAACTTAGGAAAATTAAAAGATTAAAGTTAATTAAATTAAACATGTGATGAAAATGACTTAAGTCACACGGATCAAGCTTTCTTTTAATCTTAACCGTCGATTCAAGATTAGATCACAGTCGTTGGTTTCCCAACGAGAAAAGTATAAAGGAAAGGCTTGGGGTCAATTGGAGAACATACACAGTGGCAGAGCACTGAGACTAAGCTGAAATTCTAGGGTGTGGTTTGCTAAGAATTTCATAAGTGTTTCGCTGCAGCGAGGGGTCGTATTGGCGAGAGGGATGGTTTGATCCGAGGCCAAGAGTTCAACAAGAGGCAGAGAAGCAGCAGACTGAGCAGCGTAGAGACGGCAACATCTACGCAATGCAGCCACAGCCTAACAGAGGCAGTGCAGAGGCTTCAGGGGCTATGCAGGGCTTACGCAGGCCCAAAAAGGGCAGTGCAGAGGCAACAGGAGGCCAACAAGGCTGATGCAGGCCCAACCAGGGTAGCGCAGGGGTAGCGTAACCTAGTTTGGGGTGACGTAGGCCCTTCCTGAGCAATGCAGGGGTTGACATAGGCTAGCAGAGCTGACGCAAAGGGCTTTAGAGCAGCGCTAGGGTTTTTGAAGATTGAAAAAGGCTAAGTTCTATAAATCTTGTTTGAGGGTGTGAATCAGTCAGTTTTTATGTCTCGAAAATAGAGGTATAGCTGAAGTTTTATTTCTCTGTCGAGTTAACCAGTTTGGTGCCCAGAATTGTTGTACTTAGATTCTACTTAATAATAAAACACTCCAGCAGCCAAAAGACCGGTTTTCCCGCATTGGGTTTTCCCGTGGATAGTTGTCCAGAAAATCCTTGTGTGTCACTTTGTCATTGTGCATGTATTCAGTTTAGATCTGTATGTGTAGGTGTTTGATGTATTTACTTCGATGTTAATGTTGAATATTTCACATTAATAGCTTAACGTAAGTAGGAGAAGTAAATCTGAAAATTAACAGCAAGGTTTCTGTTTGAGCACATTCATAAATTTTCACAGAGCAGACCTTCCCAACTAGGACAATATGTGGGCTATCCTCCGACAAGAGGAGATCCGTCAAATGACCAAAAGGCAGTACAGCACTGGTTCGAGCAAGATAAAGAAGGAAGAAGAGGAAGATGCAGCCTTGGCATCAAAGAGGCAGCAAGGGAAAAAAGAAGCGCGATCTCTCAAAGATCAAATGTTTCTAGTGCGGTGAACTTGGACATTTCGCCAGCAATTGTCCTCAGAAGAAAAAGGTCAAGGAAGCTTCTAGTTCAAAGGCTGCTGTAGGAAACGATGGCTCCGACGATGACATAGCCATGAGCACTCATGAACCACGAAAGTGGGGCGATCTTGATTTGTAGAGCAGCTACAGAGTGTTGGCGGAATCCTTGAGTAGCCCAACTCTTAGATCACATACAAGCTATGGGAGCCTTAAGACAGTAGCGGGACAAGTGGAGCAGTGGGTGCAGAAGATCACGGATAAAGCAGAGGCAGAGGCTGACACACTGCGAGGGAGCAGTGCACTGCACATACAGCAGCAGCGTAGGGTACGCAGTACAGTGTTGTAGCAGCGCAGAGGCTTCAGGAGGACAGCGCAGCGAAGCAGCAGTGTAGAGGGCAGCAGCGCAGAGTAGGTCTGCTTATGTAATGCAGTAGCCTCCGGAGAACAGCTCAGAGCAGCAGCCTATGGAGCTTCAGTGATGAGATGCAGCCCAACTGACTTGTCTATCAAAGATTGGGCAGGAGTCCTTCAGTTGCTTACTCTCAGCAACTAAGTTGTAGTGCAGTAGTTAGCAGTGGCAGTGCTATGAGCAGCACGATGCAACAAATTGAGAGGGCGCTGCAGTATGGATGTAGCAGTGGCGGTGACAGTGTCATGGGCAGCAAGCCAAGCATCAGCGCAAAGACCCACACCAAATATTAGTGCAAAACTTCAGGGTGAAGTGTTTTGCTAGAGCACATTTCTCACTAAGAGGGAGTGTTGAGATTTTGGGGTGTTGAGGTAGCATCGGATGTGCTCTAGCTCCCAAACTTTGTGGAGGGACTAGAGTACATAAGATCTCCAAGACCCAGAAAGTAGTTTGGGAAATTCCATCCTGTTTAAGAGATATTTAATTAAGGACCCTAAGTCTAACTTACGAAAATTAAAAGATTAAAGGTAATTAAATTAAACATGTGATGAGAGACTTAAGTGACGCGGATCAAGCATCTTCTAATCTTAGCCATCGATTCAAGATTAGATCACGGCTGTTGAAGTTTCAACGAGAAAATTATAAGAAGGCGGCTTGGGGTTAGTTGGAGAACACACAAACTAATAGAGCACTGAAGCTAAGCTGAAATTCTAGGGCGTGGTTTGCTAAGAATTTCAGAAGTCTTTCAGCTGCAGCAAGGGGCAGTATTGGCGAGGGGGATGGTGTGGTCCCGGGCCAAGAGTACAACGAGGGCAGAGAAGGAGCATACTAGAGCAGCTATGCAGAGCAGCCGAGAGCCGAGCAAGCACAGTGCAGAGGCAACAGGAGGCTAGGAGGGCTGACGCAGGCCCAGCTAGGGAAGCGCAGGGGCAGCATAACCCAGTCTGGGGTGACGTAGGCCCTTCCTGAGCATCACAGAGGCTGACGTAGGCCAAGCAAGCTAACGCAATGGGCTTCAGAGCAGCGTTGGGGTTCTAGAGGCCAAAAAAGCAATGAGTTCTGTAAATCCCGTTTGAGGGTGTGAATCAGTCAGTGTTTCTGTCTTCCGGATATAGGTGTTGCTGCCGTTTTTATTTCTTTGTCGGTTTAACCAATTTGGTGCCTAGATCTATTGTACTTAGAATTTGCTTAATAATAAAAACCCTCCAGAAGCTAGCAGCACCGGTTTTCCCGAATTGGGTTTTTCCGGAGACAGTTGTCCAGAAAATCCTTGTGTCACTTTGTCATTGATCATGTTATTCAATTTAGATTTGCATGTGTAGTTTGTTAATGTATTTACTTCGATGTTAATACTGAAGATTTCAGATTAATAACTTATGTAAGTAGGAGAACTAAATCAAGAATTTAACAATAGGGTTTTTGTTTAAGTATATTCAGAAATTTTCACAGGGATAGCGTTGCAATGGTGGAACAACTTCAGATTTATCTCTCTACTATCTTTTGCATTTGGTTTTGTTTATCACAACCACTATGTAAATGTAGGTAAACGGTCGTCATAATTTCATGAACTGTTAATGTAATAATTTGTATAAGAGATGTTACATAGCTGTAGAGAGGGGGTTAGCTGATGAGAGAATTGAGAGACTGTAACAGTACTTTGTTAATCCATTTCAGTTTAATGCAATCCACCTTTCTGATCTCTTCTTGAGTTTGTTATTTTATCACAGCTCTGATTAGGGAGTTGGGCCCGCTCTCTTGACCAGGTGTTGTTGAATTAATGTGTGTTAGTTTCTTTTACTGTATCGCATCTTTCCTTTATTGTTGTAACAGTGTAATGTGATTGTTGTGAATCTTAATGTTGTGAATCTAGTTGCTATTACAATTGATTGTCGTTATCATTTCATTGTTGTTACAGTGGGTTGTTGTTTTGTGTAGTCTATTGAATTAGTGATTTATACGGAATTGTGTAATTGTTATCTGCATATACTTTGCATGTTAGCCTTGCAATAATCAAATGCATCTCGGATTGATAATTAATGTGGGAAAGGGTTGAATAATATTATTTACACTTGGACACCAACATTTTGGCGCCGTTGTCAGGGAGGCTATCAAAGGTGCAAGAACACAACTTGTATTGATCTCAGAATCAATCTCTCGTCCTGGGAAGGGAAGTTTTCTTACCTTGCTCCAGGTCCTGAGCTTTAATTGCTTTGTTTTTCTGTTGATTTCCTAGGGGCCACTCTCTCGTCCTGGGGAGGGAAGTTTCCTTGCCCTGCTCCAGGTCCTAAGCTTAAGATTTCTTAATTGTTTTTCTTCTTTCTTTCTTTTTCTATTTTAAATCACTATCTCGTCCTGGGGAGGGAAGTTTTTACCTTGCTCCAAGTCCTGAGCTGTAAGAATTGTTTGAATGTTTTTCCTTCACCAATTGCATGAACAGAGATTCGAATAAAAGGGGTAGAGGAGGACTCCCAAAGAGAGGAAGGAAGGATTTAGGAAGGATTACCTATATCCAAGAACTCATTGCAAAATTTGAATCAGAAGCATCTTCTTGGGCCATTGTCAAGGTGAGAACTCAGATGAAATTCGAGGGGCAGTCTGTTGTGCAACCAATACTACCCTCGGTAACAGAAGAACCCCTTTCGACAGCAGAAAGAGAAGAAGTAGCGAGCAGAGTACTAGGAGAAGCAGAAGTACTCCTTTTGACAGCAGAAGGAGAGGAAGTAGCAAGTAGAGGATTAGAGGAATTGAGTAGTCCAAGTACAGGAGAAGAAGATTTGAAGGAATTCGCTTCGCCACGCGATCAAGGAAGTGATGTTAAACAACTTCAACCATCTGTTGAAGAACCACTAGAACCTGTTGAGGTCCCAAGTGAATACTGGAAAATATTCATGGCACCTGCCTCGATCGAAATTCCAATTGGAGATATTAGAGGTGGTGTGCCGATGAAGCCCATTCCTTTGACAGCATTGCCTAATTTCCATGGGCTTTCCTCTGAAGATCCGGACACATTCCTTTTCGAATTCGACATTGTCTGTCGGGGGTACAACTATATAGCTAATGCTCAAAAGTTGAAAATATTCCCTGCTACTTTGAAAGGGACAACTTTGAGATGGTTTATGGGTTTCGGGGGAAAAACTATCACCTCATGGGATGACATGAAGAAGATTTTCCCGGAGAAGTATCAAGATTACTGCAAATCTTGAGATATCAAGGAAGAAATCTTTAAATTTATGCAGGAGGAGGATGAGAATATGGAGGATTGTGTGGAACATTTCAAATATACTTTGCAGAGATCAGGCCATAGTGACCTGGACAAGGACATCTTGAAAATCATATTTCTCCAGGCATTAAGGGAAGAGTCTCTGGAACGTTTGAATATAGTAGGAAAAAGGGATATATCGAAAGAAGATTTCGACACCATCTGCGAATTATGCATTCAGTGTTCACGAGGAGCTGCAAGGAATAAGCTAGGAATTCGGACCCTTAAGACATCTAGCGGGGGAGTTACGAAGGCAGAAATTGGAAATCTGCTGGATAATTTAAGGACCAATATCTTGAGTACATTATCCGCTCAAATGGACACTTTAAATGAAAAACAGAAGCAAATGGAATTGGAGAAGACCATGGCAATATTCTGCTCTTAATGCAGGAAGAAACATCCGTTGAAAGAATGTTCATTGAACACTGTGGAGGCTTGTACAATATGTGAACAGAGTCATTCTACCAGCTCATGTTCTTCTCTTCCTGGACTAAATGCATTCTTTTGGGGAGCAAATGAAGCAGTAGATCAACTGTACTTCATGGGTTCCAAGAAGCCATGGCAGTCGTGCCACCAAATATGAATCAAGGTATGCCTCAAGACCTTTCTCAATATTTCAGTAATTTAAATATTGGCCCTCAGTCGGTATCTTTTTCACCTACATGGCCTCAATATTGTCAATACTCGTCGTGGCAGCCTTGGCTTCCTCAGTCTAGCTGAAACCCTTCATGGTCTAAGAATTATCGTGGACCTTCTCCTCCTAGACAGTTCCCCCAACCAATGCCACAACAACAACTACAATTGCCTTCTAATATTCCCTCCAGTAATCCTCCCCTTCGTCCTCAGCTCCCAATCCAACCTAATCCAAATCCTAACAATAAGGGAGTTCAGCAGGCTGACACTCTCAACTTCCTTCGTATATTATTCCTACCGCAGAAGATCAAGGAACTAGTTGTTGAGATTTTGTGTACTTGGGGTAGCATCAGTTATGCTCTAGCTCCCAAATTTTGTGGAGGGACTAGAGTACACTTGATCTACAAGACCCAGAAATTGATTTGGGAAATTTCATCTGGTTTAGGAGATATTAAATTAATTAATTATTTTAATGTATTTCCTAAGTTAAAACTAAGGGAACTTAAATAATTAAAGTGAATTTAATTAAACATGTGATGAAATTGTCTTAAGTCACACGGATCAAGCTTTCTTTTAATCTTAGCCATTGATTCAAGATCTGATCATGGTCGTTGGTTTCCCAACGAGAAAAGTATAAAGGAAAGGCTTGGGGTCATTTGTGAAGACACACAGAGGCAGAGCACTGAAGCTAAGCTGAGATTCTAGGGCGGGTTTGCTAAGAATTCTCAGAAGTGTTTCATCTACAGAGAGGGGAATTTAGGCCAAGTGGATGATCTGATCCCAAGATCTAAAATACACAAGAGGCAGAGATCAACTCACAGGACAGCGCAGAGGATAAGGGAAGCTGCAGTAGCAAGGACAGCGCAGTCCCTCCAAGGACAACGTGATTTTCAGCAGGAAACCCTCAAAGGGTTACATAGAGACCCTAAGGGGCAGCGTAGGGCCTGCGTCACCCAGTCTTGGGTAACGCAAACCTTTCCAGAGCAGCGCTGAGGGTCAAAGGGGCTTCAGAGGCTGACACAGAGACTTTCAGGGGCAGCGCCGGGGTTTCTAGGCCCTAATTTTGGCTGAGTTCTGTAAATCTCGTTTGAGGGTGTGGATCAGTCATTATTTTTGCCCTAGATCAGCGAGTGAGCTATAGATCTAATATTTCTCTGTCGGGTTTTCCAGATCTGGAACCCAGGCTTCTTGTATTTAGAAAATTCTTAATAATAAAACCCTCTAGCAGCCATAGACCGGTTTTCCTGCATTGGGTTTTTCCGGGGACTATTTGTCCAGAAATAACTGTGTCAATTTGTCTTTGTGTGCATGAACTTGTTCTAGATTTGGATTGGTGGGGATCTGTTATGTGTTTTGCTTCGATTTTAACTTGAATTTTTTCAGTTAATAACTTTTCTAAGTAGGAGGAGCATAACCAGATTAACAGTAAATAATTTCTGCATAAAGTGTAAAGATTCAGAAATTTCCACATGGTATCAGAGCAATTGCAGATCTAGGAGGGTCACCAACAAGAGACTGAAGGTTCTAGCTGCAGAAAGCAGCTGGAAAAGCAGCAGAAACGCAAATCTGAAGGGACAACGCAGTTTTCAGAGGCAAATTCACGCAGAGGGAAGGGTGACATTGTCTAACACTGTCTCCTAGCAAGCCCATGCAATTACTGTGTAGAGGCAGCTCAGAAACAGCGCTGGATTGGTCTGAAGCTAGCCAGTGTGATTCAAATCTGAATTTGTCAGATCCATAAAACATGCAGAAATTCAGAAGATGTTGGTGGGGTTAAATTTCTGAAGTTTTCAAGCTTTTTAGCCTTAGCACAAGTGACAAACAGTGGGAGGAGATCAGCTTCTCAGAGGGTTTCTAGCCAAAAGAAACTTGCAGTTTGATCAGAGGATCAAAGAAGAGTTGAATCACAGTTGATTTGGTAGATTTCCAAGGAGGGAAATCAATTGTCAAAGGGAGCAGAAGGTGCCTGTTTCACCAAGGGCCTTGTTGTCGCACAGATTGTCAAGGCACCGCGACAACGGCTCAGATTGGGGGTTGTCACCCTTATCCCCAATCTCTCTATTTAAGTTGTCTCCTTGCAAGCTAAGGGAGGTAGACCCTACTAGAAATGAAGAGGAAAAATCCAGGAGACACAGCTAAGACATCAAATACTTAATAAAATTAACGAGAGTCCACGGATTAGATTTCACGTTTATGACCAGTGCCTTATGGAATCAAATAAAATCCCGTTATGCAATTATAAACAAATAAGTGACGATTAACTGCTGCTTATTAAAACACGATTGATCACAATGATATTCGATTGAAAAACACCACAACCATGAATAAAAATATCTTAAACCCTCAGCAATATTATCACAAGATGAAAATGCCCGAGATTTGCAATATTTCTAGATTTATGATGCTTCAATTAATTTTGATCCAGAAAATGTTTCTATAGTCAAAACTTTAGATAAAATTGTGATGACAAAGAACTTTTGAAAAAAATTATATTTTTGTATTTTCTAATTTTTTAGATTTTTTTTGGAATTTTTTGTTTTTATTTTTAGAATTAGCAACCAATTAAAATATAAATCTAAATAAAAGCTCTAATCTAATTTTTAACTAAAATTAAACCTAAAATCTAAACAAAATTGAATTAAAACAAGTTATATATTAAATTAAATCTAAAAAAATAAAAATAAAGTTAAAACTAAATCAAAACCATGCTAAATTATCTCTATCTAAACTAAACAATCAAATTCTAAACTTAAAACCCAACTATACACTAAACTAAAATCACAAAATTTATGCTAAAAGTCAAAATAATAAATCTAACCAGCAAATTAAATTAAATCTAAAACAATCAAATAACAAAAAGTTAAAACTAAACTAAGACTCAAAATCTAAAAAGCCAAACTAACCATTAAAACGAAACTAACTAAAATCTAACGCTATCACTAAATGAAATTACACATTAAAAAAAAAGTTCGATCGAAGTTGAACGCATACGCTATGTGAGGTTGAATTTTATATACGTACGTTTATTTATTTGTGTTTGTAGGTCGAGAGCAGTTATGGACGCAGGTTGAGCTTGTCGTTTTTACGGTTGTTGGGCGTGCGGACAGATGAGCACGACGGAGGAGGTCGACGACGTGGCTCGCGAATAGAAGAATGAGGTCAATGTGAAAATCACACCAAAAGAAATCGGCTTTACAAGCTTTTTTTTGAGAGTTTGACGTACGCGTGGTTGTTTGTGTATGCGGATTGAAGAGGGCGGAGCACGAGAAGAAGGAGACCGCGGGATTGGAGGGCTCAGGCGGAAGGAAGGGGGGAGGAATTTGGGCGACGGATTTTGCGAATTCAGGGTCCACCATCAATAAACCCAACACACCTCAATCCGTCCAGCAGACTTAAGAATTTTTCTGTGTAACCCAGATTATGGAATGTTGAGTGGAAGATGGAAAGGGGCGTGAAGGGGGAGCAAGGGTTTAATGGAGCAGGAATGGAGGACGGCAGCAGGGCAGAGGTGATGTAGACAAGGACAGCTAGGAAAATCGACCTGCAGATCGGATGGATAGGCAAATAGTAGAGTGAAGAAAATCCCATACGCACAAATTTCCCAGCAAAATTAAATTTCTTCCCTTTAAAATTAGTTTTTGAATGCCGTTTAAATCAAATAACATTCAGATTCGCCAACAGACTCGATTCTGAGGCCAGATCTGGCCCTTGGGGGCAAGATCTGCCTTAGATCTAAAAAAAAAAATTTCTGATTTAAACCCTTAACCTGCAAAAGACAGCCAGATTTGAAGATATACACAACATGAAACAATTAAACTATCACAATCCAAAAAAAAAAAAAAAAAAAGTTGTTACAAATTTACAACTATTTTACAGATTTCAAACCCTCATGGCTAGATCTAAATCCGTTTTAGCACAATTTTCAGAGATTTAAAGTTTTAATGAGAGGCACAAGCCTTCGAAACCCTGCAAAACCACAAACATCGTAAGATAGACCTGGAATTTAACAAATAAAGAGCTTATCAGATTTATGTTTATTGGGAGTCGGCTGGTCCAACCGAAGACTTCTCCAGACGCCCAATCTTAAGAAAAATTTCCCTGCACACTTAGATCCAGAGCTTAGATTGATAGAGATTTAAGAAAACAACATGAGACCTTTGCAGAAAAATCAGAATGTTATTTTATAAACCCAGAAAACTGCATAAGATACATATATGCAGATTAATCCATGAAGGCCATCAACCATAAAATACAAGAAACAAAGTAGCAGAGTTTAGAGACAATTCACCACATAGATCTGAGAAGGAACATCCAGATTTGTAACCCCAAAGTCTTTATGCTTTATTCCTCAAAAAAGTTTACAAGAGCTTCTAAGAGCAAATGCACGATCCTGAGATCGGATACCTCAAGAATGACAAAGACCCCTAAATTTATAGGACAAGATCTCTAACGGCTAGTTTGGATGATCCTCGTCAAAATAATCTCAACCGTCCAAAAGATTTAATTATCTTTTAATCCGGAGCGTTGAAATTAAAATTTTGGGGAAAAAACGAATTTATCATTTAATTCAATTTTAATTAACTCAAAAATATTATTTTTTGAGTTAATTACCCCAAAATTTTGACCTTGAATTAACCACCAAGGCCCAAGGGTCCAATATTTCTTAAAATTCTCAATATTCCCTTGGCCTGGGGCTTTCAAAATCATTTTCCAAGGACCCACAAATTTTGCCTTTAAAGATTTAATCCTAACTTAGGACCCTAAATTAATTAAATTTCTGGTTTAAGATTTTATTAATTAATTGACTAGAAAATTTAATTAATTGACTAAGAGGGGATTATAATTATTTTTCCAACCCTCTTTTACATGAGATAATACATTTACATACATGAAGGGGGAATACCCATTCGTATAAACCCTCAAATAAATACCCAATTCTGCGACTCAAAACATGATCTAGTAGACCAAGTAGTTGAAACTACTTTTACAAGGACTCGATAAAAAACACTAGGACTCACTTAGCATGCTGATGACAAATTCCACCCTAGCTTTGGGGTGAGGCTAGAGGGAAAAACTCTGCCGATCACTTTCGTGAATCAGTGAGACAAAAAACCTCCTAGGATGGAAGTCATCAACAACATACTGGGCTTACCTAGGTTGTTACATACATGAACGGTCTTACTTAGATCATTTACATCATTACATGCAGAATGGGTTTACATCATTTGTAAAACTGTCGACTGTTGACTGATGATGGAATCTGAATGGCGCAACCACGTCGAACATGATGAATCCCATTTGAAAAAATGGGGGTGTACTGCTATGGGGTCATTGACAAAGTGTGGTCAACATCTGGCTCTACTTGGGGACACGTTGCTTCATCGAAGGAATGTGAGAATCCAGAATCTGCATCCAAGCAACACACAAGATTACATAAGTAGCGTCCATCCAAATATCATCATATAACATTAAGTTCATGAAAAATAGAAGCTCTTCTTTTATTTATTATTCTATTTAACATGAAAAGTAAATCTACTCTAACTGCAAAAATGAAACGCTGAAATAACAAGGAGTAGGGTTAGAAATACGATACAGAGGATGCCCTGTGGCATCAGATGTGCTCAATATAGTGTATGCTGAGCATTTGCCTGCTTTCAGGCAAGTCTGTAGGCTGCTTTTCAGATGTGCCATGGCCGATCTTGCATAATGTAGGACTCTGTCTTATCCAAATGTCAAGTTGCTCTCGACCATCAGAAGAATCAAACCACTTACTTCTTCTTTTTTGCTTCTTTCTCTTCTTCTGAGTGGGTTGTGATGTCAGCAATGAGACCACTGTAGAATTCTTGTCCTCATCTTGAAAATGTTTGTACAAAATATCTGAAGAACCTAGAGCGTGACCAATATTATTTTGGATATACTCTGTCAATGGTGACATATAAGCTTGGTCTTTCTCAACATCCTTTGAAATCATAGTTAAATCCTCCGTGTGATGAGATGGGAAATCCTCCGTGTGATGAGATGGGAATGGCCTTAGCAGACAAGAAGTCTTCTGATCTGTTGATGAATCTTCATAATCAAATTTCGGCTGAAACTTTTGTATATGTAATTTTTCCATTTTTTCCAACTTCTTCTGTATGGAACTCATCTCCAACAAGTGATTTTCCTTCATGGTATTCATTTCCTAGGTGTGTCTTGCTTCCATGATGGACATCTGATTAGAATGATTAACTTCCATTATCTTTAACCTGTTTTCCATGACATTTATTTCCTTAACATGTTTTTCTTCCATGGAAATTATTTGATTGGAGTGATTAAATTCCATGATCTTTATTTCCTGTGCATGACTTGCTTCCATGGAAGTTATCTTATTTTGAAGATAGATTTGATTAGCTTCCATGTTTTGAATAATTTGCATATGATTGAGTTGCACATCCTTAATCATCTGAGTTGGTTCCTTAACCTGACTTTCATGATCTTCTATATGCATGTGATAGTCCTTACCAACAACATTAATTTGATGGCTTGACCTTGCCATTCTACTAGCTATGATTCTTTTGACAACATGGCAAGTATGAAGATCATTACAGGCTCTACAATAAGGAGGAACTTCATCAACCAGATTAGTAGATTCAAGCGGATTTGTCGGTCTCTGCTCATAAGATAGGCCTCTTTTCTGCAAAGCCTTATTATTTCTAGGTTGGGAATTTTGCGTTTGAACTCTTTCCATTTGGACCAACCCAGCCTGTAAGACACTTATTTCCTTAGCATGTTCAGAGATCAATTTCGCTTGATTAAGCACCATGCTTTCAAGTTTCTACATTAACCTTTTCATAGGGTCATCATCATCTTTTTCAAAATCTAGAGTTTTGGACATTCCAAATGCTTTCTTATCCTTTTCAATCTCCTCAGCGAAAGATTGACAAGCCTTATAATTTGCAGTTTTAGCTTGCCTTAACTCATATGAAGTATCAGAATCAAAAGCATCAATGTAAAAATTCAGAAGAGATCCATCAGGAGGTTTATGAGCTTGAGATATTTCTCTAAGGATACCATTAAATCTCCTGTTAAATTCTTCAGTCATTTCATTTTCTTTCTTATTTATGGTACTGATCTCTCTTACCAAATGCCTATCTTCCCTTTTATCACCATATTTTTCTTTAAAGGCAGCTACAATTGATTCAAAAGTATCAAATGAATTATCAGGTTTTTCCATGAACCATTCAGCAACATCCTCACCAAAAGTAAGAACAAAAGTTTTCATCTTTACATCATCGAAATTATTTTTTGCAACTGCAAATCTATTCCACCAGCTAGTGAAAACAAATAAATGAGATTTAACACTAACTGCATCATTTCCTTGAAAGATAGGTAATTTATCCATTTGAGGGAGATCATGGGGATAACCCTGAATATTAGCAAAATTACACGGGGCAAAAACATCCATGATATCGTTTTTAGGATTTTAGAAATAGATCTTTGTTCAAGAATAGTCAAAAGGTCCTCAAGAAGCGAACTTCTTAACAGGAACTCTTGTAAAAAATGAAAGAATTGGAGTCGCCACTTGAACATGAAACTAATTCTAAAACAGGAGAAATAATCGATAGATAGCAGATGGATATCAGGGGGGGATTCTTGTCTGGGAATAAAAAGATTAAAGAAGTGGAGTCGCCACCCAAACAAAAAGCCAACCAAAATTTCCAGGTGCTAAAAATACGATGATGAAATGATTAGAGATATGACGAAAGATAAGACGATGAAAATATGAAGAGATGAAAGACACCAAAAAATGTGATCCCTTGCGACAGGCTAATGAATGGTGATGAAAGATCAGAAGATTATAAAATGTCGTTAATACCAAGGACAGAAAAACTCTTTCCCCGGCAACGGCGCCAAAAAATGTTGTCGCACAGATTGTCAAGGCACCGCGACAACGGCTCAGATTGGGGGCTATCACCCTTATCTCCAATCTCTCTATTTAAGTTGTCTCCTTGCAAGCTAAGGGAGGTAGACCCTATTAGAAATGAAGAGGAAAAATCCAGGAGACACAGCTAAGACATCAAATACTTAATAAAATTAACGAGAATCCACGGATTAGATTTCACGTTTATGACCAGTGCCTTATGGAGTCAAATAAAATCCCGTTATGCAATTATAAACAAATAAGTGACGATTAATTGCTGCTTATTAAAACACGATTGATCACAATGATATTCGATTGAAAAACACCACAACCATGAATAAAAATATCTTAAACCCTCAGCAATATTATCACAAGATGAAAATGCCCGAGATTTGCAATATTTCTAGATTTATGATGCTTCAATTAATTTTGATCCAGAAAATGTTTCTATAGTCAAAACTTTAGATAAAATTAGCTCATTTGACTAAGAACTTTTGAAAAAAATTTATATTTTTGTATTTTCTAATTTTTTTAAGATTTTTGGAATTTTTTGTTCTTTTATTTTTAAATTTAAAACCAATTAAAAATCTAAATCTAAATAAAAGCTCTAATCTAAATTTTAAACTAAACTTAAACCTAAATCTAAACAAAATTGAATTAAAACAAAGTTGCTAAACTAAATTAAATCTAAAATAAAAATAAAGTTAAAACTAAATCAAAACCATGCTAAAATTATCTCTATCTAAACTAAACAATCAAATTCTAAACTTAAAACCCAACTATACACTAAACTAAAATCACACCAAAATTTATGCTAAAGTCAAAATAATAAATCTAACCCAAACAAATTAAATTAAATCTAAAACAATCAAATAACAAAAAGTTAAAACTAATCTAAAACTCAAAATCTAAAAAGCCAAACTAACCATTAAAACTAACTAAAATCTAACGCTATCACTAAAATGAAATTACACATTAAAAAAAAAGGACCGATCGAAGTTGAACACATATACATGTGAGGTTTCGAATTTTATATCTGTGCGTTTATTTGTTTTTCTGTGTTTGCAGGTCGAGGAGCCAAGTTATGGACGCGGGTTCGAGCTTGTCGTTTTGCAGTTTGGACGCCGGACGGAATGGAGCACGACGGAGGGGAGGTCGACGACGTGGCTTGAAGACAGAGAGAATGGGGTCAATGTGAGAAATCCGCACCAAAAGAAATCGAAACACAAGCTTTTGAGGTTTGACGTCTGCGTGAATTTGTTTTGTGTATGCAGATTGAAGAGGAGCAGGCACGAGAAGAAGGAGGCCGCTGGATTGGAGGGCTCAACGGGCAGAGGAAAGGCGTGAGAATTTAGACGGATATGCAGGAAGTGATCTCAATAAACCCAACACACCTCAATCCGTCCAGCAAACTTAAGAATTTTTCTGTGTAACCCAGATTATGGAATGCTGAGTGGAAGATGGAAAGGGGCGTGAAGGGGGAGCAAGGGTTTAACGGAGCAGGAATGGAGGACGGCAGCAGGGCAGAGGTGATGTAGACAAGGACAGCTAGGAAAATCGACCTGCAGATCGGATGGATAGGCAGATAGTAGAGTGAAGAAAATCCCGTACGCACAAATTTCCCAGCAAAATTAAATTTCTTCCCTTTAAAATCAGTTTTTGAATGCCCTTTAAATCAAATAACGTTCAGATTTGCCAACAGACTCGATTCTGAGGCCAGATCTGGCCCTTGGGGGCTAGATCTGCCTTAGATCTAAAAAAAAAAAATTATGATTTAAACCCTTAACCTGCAAAAGATAGCCAGATCTGAAGATATACACAACATGAAACAATTAAACTATCACAATCCAAAAAAAAAAAAAGTTATTACAAATTTACAACTAATTTACAGATTTCAAACCCTCATGGCTAGATCTAAATCCGTTTTAGCACAATTTTCAGAGATTTAAAGTTTTAGTGAGAGGCACAAGCCTTCGAAACCCTGCAAAACCACAAACATCGTAAGATAGACCTGGAATTTAACAAATAAAGAGCTTATCAGATTTATGTTTATTGGGAGTCAGCTGGTCCAACCGAAGACTTCCCCAGACGCCCAATCTTAAGAAAAATTTCCCTGCACACTTAGATCCAGATCTTAGATCGATAGAGATTTAAGAAAACAGCATGAGACCTTTGCAGAAAAATCAGAATGTTATTTTATAAACCCAGAAAACTGCATAAGATACCTATATGCAGATTAATCCATGAAGGCCATCAACCATAAAATACAAGAAACAAAGTAGCAAAGTTTAGAGACAATTCACCACATAGATCTGAGAAGGAACATCCAGATTTGTAACCCCAAAGTCTTTATGCTTTATTCCTCAAAAGTTTACAAGAGCTTCTAAGAGCAAGTGCACAATCCTGAGATCGGATGACTCAAAAATGAGAAAGACCTCTAAATTTATAGGACAAGATCTCTAACGGCTAGTTTGGATGATCCTCGTCAAAATAATCTCAACCGTCCAAAAGATTTAATTATCTTTTAATCCGGAGCGTTGAAATTAAAATTTTGGGGAAAAAACGAATTTATCATTTAATTCAATTTTAATTAACTCAAAAATACTATTTTGAGTTAATTACCCCAAAATTTTGACCTTGACTTAACCACAAGGCCTAAGGGTCCATATTTCTTAAAAATTCTCAATATTCCCTTGTCACAGGGCTTTCAAATCATTTTCAAAGGATCCACAAATTTTGCCTTTAAAGATTTAATCCTAACCTTGACCCTAAATTAATTAAATTTCTGGTTTAAGATTTTTTAAATTAATTGACCAGAAAATTTAATTAATTGACTGAGAGGGGATTATAATTATTTTTCCAACCCTCTTTTACATGAGATAATACATTTACATACATGAAGGGGAAATACCTATTTGTATAGACCCTCAAATAAATACCCAATTTTGCGACTCAAAATATGATCTAGTAGACCAAGTAGCTTAAACTACTTTTACAAGGACTCGATAGAAACACTAGGACTCACTTAGTATGCTGATGATAAAATCCACCCTAGCTTTGGGGTGAGGTTAGAGGGAAAAATTTTGTCGATCACTTTCGTGAATCAGTGAGACAAAAAACCTCCTAGGATAGAGATCATCAACAACATACTAGGCTTACCTAGGTTGTTACATACATTGACAGTCTTACTTAGATCATTTACATCATAACATGCAGAATGGGTTTACATCATTTGTAAAACTGTGGACTGTCGATGAAATCTGGATGATGGAATCTGAATGGCGCAACCACGTCAAACATGACGAATCCCATTTGAAAAAATGGGGTGTACTGCTACGGGGTAGTTGACAAAGTGCGGTCAACAGGCCTTAGATCCATTTCTCTAGCAAAGAGAAGAGGAAGTTCCGACACATTCTGAGCAGATGGCTCCTCATGGACTGCGTGATCAGGATAGGCTGGATGGCCTCTCAAACTTTTCAGTTTGAAAGGCAAGGATCCTGATAGTCCTTGAGGCATACGATTTTAGAGACCATGCAAAGCAAACTTTGGCCACACCGACAAATCTGGATCTCCTTCGAAAGCATAAGGAGGCTGCTGGGCATGCCAAGCGGCTGATTATGGATGGAATCAAGGACCATATTGTACCACACTTAGTTGAGAAGAAGACAGCTAACGAGATGTGGAAGGCCTTGATCTCCCTGTATGAGGGAAAATCTGTCCAAAGGAAGATGTTGTTGGAGACTCAAATGAGGTCATTCATGATGATCAAGGGAGAAGACATGGAGCACTTTCTCTTCAAATTGCAGTCAATCAAAGATCAGCTGACCGCAACGGGTGCTAAGGTGGATGACGATGTGATAGTCAGGACTGCCCTCAATGCAGTCACAGATGAGTGGGAAACCTTTGTCCAAAGTATCTTGGGCAAAGCGGACCTCCAAGATTGGGACAGATTGTGGTCAATTCTGCATCAAGAAGAACTACGCAAATTCACCAAGAGGCAGCACAACTCTGGATTAAGCAAAGTGAAGAAGGAAGATGAGGAAGATGCAGCCTTGGCATCAAAGAAGCAGCCAAAGAAGACGAAGGATCTCTCAAAGATCAAGTGCTTCCAGTGTGGTGAAATGGGACATTTTTCCAGCAATTGTCCTCAGAAGAAAAAGGACAAGGAAGCATCTTCTTCCAAAGCAGTTGTGGCAGATGATGGGTCGGAAGATGATGCAGCCATGAGTGCTCATGAACCATGAAGGTGGGGTCACATGGATATGTAGAGGAGCTACATATAAGTAAGGCGAGATCCTTGAGTAGCTCATCTCTTGGATCACAAGCGAGCTACGACAGCCCTAAGACAGTAGTGGGACAAGTGGAGCAGTGGATGCATAGATCACAGATGAAGCAGAGGCAGAGGCAGATCTGAAGACTAGGAGGAGCAGTGCAGAGCAGAGAAGCAGCAGCGTAGAAGCAGCAGCAGCGCAGAGACTGATGTGACTTCAGCAGCGCAGAGCTGAGCTGCTTACGCAATGCAAAGCTACAGCAGCGCAGAAGGCTTCAGAGGGACAGCGCAGTGCAGCAACAGCGTGAGAGATTTCAGCACAAGGGGCTGATGTGACTTCAGTAGTGTAGAGGGAGTCTGCTTACGCAGGCAGAGTTGTCGCTGTGCATCATCCTTCAGATGCCAACACAAATCTGTAGCCTATGGAGCTTCAGTGATGAGGATGCAGCCCATTTTGACTTTTCTGTCAAAGATTGGGCAGGAGATTCAGTTATTTCTCTCAACAACTGAAGTTGCAGTGCAGCAGATCAGTAGTGACAGTGCTATGAGCAGCACAGATGCAACATATTGAGAGGGAGTTGCAATACAGAGGTTGTAGTGGCAGTGAGAGAGTCATGTGCAGCAACAGTGCAGAGTTGAGTGGTAGTAGGCCAAGCTTCAGCAGCACAGAACCAATGCCCAAAATCATGTAATGCATAAGTGTGATGTATTGCTAGAGCACACCCTTGATGCTAAGAGGGAGTGTTGAGATTTTGTGTACTTAGGGTAGCATCAGTTGTGCTCTAGCTCCCAAATTTTGTGGAGGGACTGAGGTACACTTGATCTACAAGACCCAGAAATTGATTTGGGAAATTTCATCTGGTTTAGGAGATATTAAATTAATTAATTATTTTAATGTTTTTTCAAATTTAAAACTTAGGGAACTTAAATAATTAAAGTGAATTTAATTAAACATGTGATGAACTTGTCTTAAGTCACACAGATCAAGCTTTCTTTTAATCTTAGCCATTGATTCAATATCTGATCATGGTCTTTGGTTTCCCAACGAGAAAAGTATAAAAGAAAGGCTTGGGGTCATTTGTGAAGACACATAGAGGCAGAGCACTAAAGCTAAGCTGAGATTCTAGGGCAGGTTTGCTAAGAATACTCAGAAGTGTTTCAGCTGCAGAGAGGGGAATTTAGGCCAAGGGGATGATCTAATCCCGGGTCTAGAATACACAAGAGGCAGAGATCAACTCAGAGGACAGCGTAGAGGAGAAGGGAAGTTGCAGCAGCAAGGACAGCGCAGTCCCTCCAAGGACAACATGGTTTTCAGCAAGAAAACCTCAAAGGGTTACGCAGAGACCCTAAGGGGCAACGTAGGGCCTGCGTCACCTAGTCTGGGGTAACGCGAACCTTTCCGAAGTAGCACTGAGGGTCAGAGGGGCTTCAAAGGCTGACGCAAAGGCTTTCAGGGGCAGCACTGGGGTTTCTAGGCCCTAATTTTGGCTAAGTTCTGTAAATCCCGTTTGAGGGTGTGGATCAGTCATTATTTTGGCCCTAGATCAGCCAGTGAGCTATAGATCTAATATTTCTCTGTCGGGTTTTCCAGATCTGGAACCCAGGCTTGTTGTATTCAAGCAATTCTTAATAATAAAACCCTCCAGCAGCCAGAGACCGGTTTTCTTGCATTGGGTTTTTCCGAGGACTATTTGTCCAGAAATAACTGTGTCACTTTGTCTATGTGTATATGAACTTGTTCTAGATCTGGATTGGTGGAGATCTATTATGTGTTTTGCTGCAATTTTAACTTGAATTTATTCAGTTAATAACTTGTCTAAGTAGGAGGAGCATAACTAGATTAACAGTAAATAATTTCTGCATAAAGTGTAAAGATTCATAAATTTCCACACTAGTCTATGAAGCTTTGATCTTACGAGGACCTAACTGGAAACTCCCATTTCATATCCACATTGATGCTTCTCAGAGAGCAGTTGGGGCAGTTTTGGGACAACAGGAGGACAAGAAGTTGTATGAAGTCTATTATGTCAGCAAGAATTTGACCCTTGTTGAATTAAACTATACGGTAATTGAAAAAGATTTCCTGGTTGTTATTTATGTTGTTAATAAATTATGGCATTACATTACTGGATATCCTACTTTTGTGCACACTGATCACGCAGCAATCAGGGACTTGATTAATAAACCTATCACCCCCGGTCATATTACAAGGTGGTTATTGTTAATTCAATAATTTGACATTACCATCATAGATAAACCAGGGAAAGACAATGTAGTTGTTCATTTCCTTATTAGACTGGATACTAGATATGAAGGTACACCTATAGAGGATAGTTTTCCGGATGAACATTTTTTTGCAATTTCTACTCATACTCTGTGGTATGCGGATATTGCTAATTATCTTGCTATAGGGTATTATCTTGCTATAGGGTAGGTGCCTCATCATTTGTCATACAGGGAACAACGAAAGATTATTCATCATAGTGCCCGTTATTCTTAGATAGCAGGATATCTTTTTCATTCAGGGCTCGACCAGCAAATCTGACGTTGTGTAGGAAAAGATGACATCTATGATGTCTTGAAGGCTGCTCATGATGGTCCTTGTGGAGGACATTTTGCAGATAAACGGACAAGTCATAAGGTGTTACAGATGGGATACTATTAGCCCTCCATCTTTCAGGATGCAATAAATTACGTCCAAAGATGTGATAGCTGCCAGCGGATGGGTTAGCCTGGTCGATCAAATGAAATGTCATTACATCCCCAAGTAGTCCTTGAGCCCTTTGAAAAATGGGTGATTGGTTTTGTCGGCCCTTTCAATCCATATTCACGTCAGAAAGTTCATATTTTGGTTTGCACGGATTATGTAGCGAAGTGGGTAGAGGCCAAGGTTGTTGTGAAGGCGACAAAACAGGTTGTCTCGGACTTCTAATTCGAAGAGATTTTTGCTCGATATGGTGCTCTGAGAGAGATAGTTGTTGATTTATGGTAGCATTGGATGTTCTCTAGCCTTGTAACTTTGTATATAAGCTAGAACACATGTATTCCATAAAACCCAGAAATGGTTTTGGAAAATTCCACTTAGAGATGGTTTAATTAAATTGATTAATCATTTTTCAATGTCTCCCTAAGTCTAAACTTAGGGAAACTGATTAATTAAAGGGTATTTATTAAACTAAGTGTGAATCTTCTAGATAAAGTCATGGATCACCTCCAAGTTAATCTTAGCCCTTGATTATGTTTTAATCTTGGCTGCTAAAGGGTCATCGGAAGAATATAAGGAGGGTGAGGAGCCTATGGAAAATACGTTGAGTACATTGAGCATTTGGCATTTTCGAGTTTGTGTGAGGAGACACAGCTATTGATCAGAATCAAATCGCTAGGGCAGGGTTTGCTAAGTGATTTTGATTCAGTGAACAGATTCAGAGAGGGGTAGAAGCAGAGATTGGTCAAGAGGACCAAGAGTACATTACAGAGAAAGGCAGCATTTACACAGAGAGAGACAGCGCAGTTTTCTGAAAAAGGTGATGCAATCCCTGCAGGAAATCACGCAGAAGCAGCGCAGTGTCTCTTGGAGTCAGTCCGGAGATAGCTAGAGGCTGGGGTTTCTGAGCCAGAAGGGCCAAAATCCAGTCTCAGATCAGCTAGATCAGTTACAGAGAGAGGTGACGCAGTTTCTCAGGCTTGCCCACACAGGCTTACGCAGTTCCAGCGTAGGCACTCATGCAGAGGCAGAAAAGGGCTTCACCAGCGCTATTTAGATCAGTCGGAGACTTGCAAAGTGAGGTATATCTCACAATTACATTTGTTGTTTAGATTTCTCTGAAGGGTGAGCCGAATATTGGCACCCTAGTTGTACTCAATATTTTGTTGTTTAATAATATAAAACCCTCAGATCTGCTGCACCAGTTTTCCCAAGTTGGGTTTTTATCGGGGGCTTAGTCCAAAAATAACTGTGTCAAATGTGGATGTTTTTCATTATATTTTGTTCAGATTGTTTCAGCAATTAGATTTATTCCGCAGTATTATTTGTGTAGACTACTTCAGAAATTACTTCAATATTTCACTGTAATGAAATAAACATAATAGGAGAAGTAATTCAGATTTGTTGCAGTAGGAATCTAGATTTAGGATTTTTCACATGGTATCAGAGTTTATTCAAGATGAAGTGCAGGAGAAACGAGTGTGAACCAGCAGATCAGCGCAGAAGAGACTGCGATCTGTGTAAGCAACAGCAGACTCTCCCAAAGATTACGCTATCCAGGCCAGAAGGGCAATCCATTGCAGAAAAAGGCTCACTCTGAGAGACTTGACAGAGGGGTAAGCATTTTTCCAGTTGCAAAAGAGGCCGCGTAACGGACCAGCGTAGCTGAAGGACGCAGTTACTGCACAGCAGTAAGAGCTGGTGCATAAAGTGTCAGAAAATTTCTAAAAAATACAGATTGGGGATTTCTTGATCTTAGAGAGATTCTTACTCAAAGAAACTCAATTTCTCCCGTGCAGCAGCAGAAGCAGTGACTTACTCCACAAGGAATGCGTAAGTTTAGCTGAGCAGAGGGTTAGAGAAAGAAATCGACAGTTGAGGAGATGGCCAGGAACGGAGTGCATGACCAAGATAGATTGGAGGGTGCCTCCAACTATGTCATTTGGAAATCAAAGATTGAGTTTCTCCTTGATGAGCATGATCTAAAAGCCCTCATAGAGAGTGCATGCGCAGAACCTTTGGATGCAGCATGTTGTCGCGCAGATTGTTCAGGCACCGCGACAACGGCTCAGATTGGGGGTTGTCACCTTTATCCCGAATCTCTCTATTTAAGCTGTCTCCTTGCAAGCTAAGGGAGGTAGACACTATTATAAATGAGGATGAAGAATCCAGGAGACACAGCTAAGACATCAAATACTTGATAAAATGAACGAGATTCCATAGATCTAAATTAGATTTCATGTTTAAGACCAGTGCCTTATGGAGTCAAACAAAATCCCATTACGCAATTATAAACAAGTAAGTGACGATTAACTGCTGCATATTAAAACACGATTGATCAAAATGATATTTAATTGAAAAATGTCACAATCATGAATAACTCGAACTCACAATGAGAATGTCAAATGCTTGAAAAATTTCTGAAATTAAGATGTTCCAATATAACCCAGTTCGAAAATTAAAATGATCCACAGTCAAACTTTAGATAGAAAAATTTTTAACCCATTTGACTATAGAAAATTTGAAATTTCTTTTATATTTTTGTATTTTCCAGATTTTTTAGGATTTTTGGAAATTTGTTTAGTTTTTTATTATTTTTGAATCTAAATCAAGATCTAAATTAAAAAATTTAATCTAAAACTAAATCAATTCTAATCAAAATCTAAAGGTCAAGTCTAAAACTAAACACACAAATTAAAACTAAGCTAAATTTAAAATAAATTAAACCTAAAAATCAAAAATTAAAATTAAACTTAAGACTAAAATCTAAAAAAAGCTAAAACTAAACAAAAACTAAATTTAAATCTAAAAATTTAAAAAAAAAAACTAATCTAAAATTAAACTACAACTATCAAAATCGAATTAAACTATAATGAAAACTATCAAAATGAAACCGACTAAACTAAACACAAAATACACCTACACTAACAAATAAAATCTACAACTAAACTTACCAAAAGTGAATTTAACTAACACTAAAGTCAAATTTAAATGAAAACCAAAAATCTGAAGGGAATCGGATAAAAAAAAAACGTGCATACGTTAGCTTTGCTTGCGTTTTCTTTTTGTTTGTTGTGTTGCAGGTTGGAGCGTAGGAACTGGACGGTGGAAGATATGAATGTTCGATGAGCAGATAGGAACGATGGCAGGGAAGGTCGCGTGAAGACTTGCAGAGAAAATGCTGGAGCGAAGGTTTAATGCAAGCAGAGAATGCCTGGACGGAAAGGTGAACAGTTGACGCGTAAGGAAGTGAGGATTGGAGGTCAACGCAGGCAGGAGCAGAGGACGGCTTTGCAGAATGGAGAATAAGGATGCCGGATTTAAATGAAGAAGTGTGCTGGACAGCGGCTTGAAGGCAGGCTTGGATGGCAATGCAATGGGAGAAGGTCGATGGCTCGATGAGTGATTTTGCAGATCAAGGAGATGCTAGTAGAGAAATGGAAATTTCAATGCAGAGAAAAGGAAAGCGATAATGGAATAGGCAGAAGTCGGCAAGGGAAATGAGACAGGCAGAAAGGAAGGGTGGCGTGGAAGAATAAGGCTCCGGACAGGGGCAGCGAAGATCAGAATGAGGATAACCCACTAATACGAAAATTCGCCCAGCCAACTTAGAATTAAAAAAATTTCCGTCAAATTCGGATTTTCAATGCTCTTTGAATCCAATAATGTCGATATTTTATCCGCAGTAGTAATTTGAGGCCAGATCTGGCCTTTGGAGGCTAGATCTGCCTCAGATCTTAAAAAAAAAATCGATTTGAACCCTAAACCTGCAAGAAATTAGCCAGATCTGAAGATATACACACCAAGAAATGATTAAACCCTTACAGTCTTGAAAAAAATTTACAAATTTACAAACTAGTTTACAGATTTAAAACCCTCATGGTCAGATTTGAATCCATTTTAGCACAATTTTCAGAGATTTAAAATTTTTGGAAGAGGCACAAGCCTTAGAAACCCTGCAAAATCACAAATATCGTAAGATAGACCTGGAATTTAACAAATAAAGAGCTTTTCAAATTTTTGTTTATTGAGAGTCGGCTGGTCCAACTAAACACTTCCCCAGACGCTCAATCTAAAAAAATTTCCCTGCACACTTAGATTTGAACCTTAGATTGATAGAGATTTAAAAAAATAACATGAGATCCTTTAGAAAAATCAAAATGTCATTTTATGAATCCAAAAAACTGCACAAGATACATGTATGCAGATTAATCCATGAAGGCCATCAACCATAAAATGCAAAAAACAAAGTAGCAGAGTTTAGAGACAATTCACCACATAGATCTGAGAAGGAACATCAAAATTTGTAACCCCAAAGTCTTTATGCTTTACTCCTCAAAAATTTACAAGAGCTTCCAAGACAAGTGCACGATCCTAAAATTGGATGACCCTAGACTGACAAAGACCTCTAAATTTATAGGACAAAATCTCCAACGACTAGTTTGGATGATCCTTGTCAAAATAATCTCAACCGTCCAAAAGATTTAATTATCTTTTAATCAGGAGCGTTGAAATTAAAATTTTGGGAAAAAACGAATTTATCATTTAATTCAATTTTAATTAACTCAAAAATATTATTTTTGAGTTAATTACCCCAAAATTTTGATTTTGACTTAACCACCAAGACCCAAAGGTCCAAAATTTCTTAAAATTCTCAATATTCCCTTGGCCTAGGGCTTTCAAAAATCATTTTCCAAGGACCCACAAATTTTGTCTTTAAAGATTTAACCCTAACTTAAGACCCTAAATTAATTAAATTTCTGGTTTAAGATTTTTTTTAATTAATTGACTGAGAGGGGATTATAATTATTTTTCCAACCCTCTTTTACATGAGATAATACATTTACATACATGAAGGAGGAATACCCATTCGTATAAACCCTCAAATAGATACCCAGTTCTGCGACTCAAAACATGATCTAGTAGACCAAGTAGCTCAAACTACTTTTACAAGGACTCGATAGAAAACACTAGGACTCACTTAGCATGCTGATGACAAAATCCACCCTAGCTTTGGGGTGAGGCTGGAGGGAAAAACTCTGCCGATTAGTTACGTGAATCAGTGAGACAAAAAACCTCCTAGGATAGAAATCATCAACAACATACTAGGTTTACCTAGGTTGTTACATACATTGACGGTCTTACTTAGATCATTTACATTATTACATGCAGAATGGATTTACATCATTTATAAAAACTGTCGTCTGGTGATGAAATCTGGATGACACGAGCCTCGAACATGATAAGTCCCATTTGAAAAAATAGGGGTGTACTGCTATGGGGTAGTTGACAAAGTGTGGTCAACATCTGGCTCTACTTGGGGACACGTTGCTTCATTGAAGGAATGTGAGAATCCAAAATCTGCATCCAAGCAACACACAAGATTATATAAGTAGCGTCCATCCAAATATCATCATATAACATTAAGCTCATGAAAAATAGAAGCTCTTTTTTTTATTTATTATTCTACTTAACATGAAAAGTAAATCTACTCTAACTGCAAAATGAAATGCTGAAATAACAAGGTGTAAGGTTAGAGATACAATACAAAGGATGCCTTGTGGCATCAGATGTGCTCAATATAGTGCATGCTGAGCATTTGCCTGCTTTCAGGCAAGTCTGTGGGCTGCTTTTCAGATGTGCCATGTCCAATCTTGCTAATTGTAGGACTCTGTCTTATCCGAATGTCAAGCTGCTCTCGACCATCAGACGAATCAAACCACTTACTTCTTTTTTGCTTCTTTCTCTTCTTCTGAGTGGGTTGTGATGTCAGCAATGAGACCACTGTAGATTTCTTGTCCTCATCTTGAAGATGTTTGTACAAAATATCGGAAGAACCTGGAGCGTGACCAATATTATTCTGGATATACTCTGTCAATGGTGACACATAAGCTTGGTCTTTCTCAACATCCTTTGAAACCATAGTGAAATCCTCCGTGTGACGAGATGGGAATGGCTTTAGTAGACAAGAAGTCTTATGATCTGTTGATGAATCTTCATAATCAAATTTCGGTTGAAATTTTTGTAATTCTTCCATTTTTTCCAATTTCTTTTGTATGGAACTCATCTCCCTGGCATGCCTTACTATTAATTTCGTCTGATTTGCCTCCATATTTTTTATTTCCAACAAGTGATTTTCCTTTATGGCAGTCATTTCCTAGGTGTGTCTTGCTTCCATTGCAATCATATGATTCTGTATAATGGACATCTGATTAGAATGATTAACTTCCATTATCTTTAACCTGTTTTCCATGACATTTATTTCCTGTGCATGACTTGCTTCCATGGTAGTTATCTTATTTTGAAGATTGATTTGGTTAGCTTCCATGTTTTGAATCATTTGCGTATGATTGGGTTGCACATCGTTAATCATCTGAGCTGGTTCCTTAACCTGACTTTCATGATCTTCTATATGCATGTGACAGTCCTTACCAACAACATTAATTTGATGGCTTGACCCTGCCATTCTACTAGCTATGATTCTTTTGACAACATGGCAAGTAACCTCTTCATGAAGATCATTACAGGCTCTACAATAAGGCAGAGCTTCATCCACAAGATTTGCAAACTCAAGTTGATTTGTTGGTCTCTGCTCATAAGATAGGCCTCTTTTCTGCAAAGCATTATTATTTCTAGGTTGGGAATTCTGCATTTGAGCCCTTTCCATTTGGACCAATCTAGCCTGTAAGACACTTATTTCCTTAGCATGTTCAGAGATCAATTTCGCTTGATTAAGCTCCATGCTTTCAAGCTTTTGCATTAACCTTTTCATAGGGTCATCATCATCTTCTAGAGGTTCTTTTAACTTAGTTGCAGCCCTATCAAAACCAGGAATTTCAGACTTCGCAAATGCCCTTTTATCTTTTTCAAGCTCTTCAGCTAAAGATTGACAAGCCTTATAATTTGCAGTTTTAGCCCGCCTTAACTCATATGAAGTATTAGAATCAAACGCATCAATGTAAAAATTCAGAAGAGATCCATCAGGAGGTTTATGAGTTTGAGATATTTCTTTAAGGATACCATTAAATCTCCTGTTAAATTCTTCAGTCGTTTCATTTTCTTTCTTTTTTATGGTACCGATCTCTCTTACCAAATGCCTATCTTCCCTTTTATCACCATATTTTTCCTTAAAGGTAGCTACAATTGATTCAAAAGTATCAAATGAATTATCAGGTTTTTCCGTAAACCATTCAGCAACATCCTCGCCAAAAGTAAGAACAAAAGTTTTCATCTTTACATCCTCGAAATTATTATTTGCAACCGCAAATCTATTCCACCAGCTAGTGAAAGCAAACAAATGAGACTTGACACTAACTGCATCATTTCCTTGAAAAGAAGGTAATTTATCCATTTAAGGGACATCATGGGGATAACCCTGAATATTAGCAAAATTACACGGGGCAAAAACATCCATGATATCTTTTTTAGGATTTTAGAAACAGATCCGTGTTCAAGAATAGTCAAAAGGCCCTCAAGAAGCGAACTTCTTAGCAGGAACTCTTGTAAGAAATGAAAGAATTGGAGTCGCCACTTGAACATGAAACTAATTCTAAAACAAAAGAAATAATCGAGAGATCGCAGATGGATATCAGGGGGGGATTCTTGTCTGGGAGTAAAAAGATGAATAAGTGGAGTCACCACCCAAACAAGAAGCCAACCGAAATGTCCAGGTGCTAAAGATGAAATGATTAGTGAGATGATGAAAGATAAGATGATGAAGAGATGAAAGAACGCCAGAAAATGTGATCCCTTGTGACAGGCTAATGAATGGCAAAAGAAGATTTAAAAGATTAGAAAATGTCGCTAAGACCAAGAACAGAAAAAACTCTATCCCAGGCAACGTCGCCAAAAAATGTTGTCGCACAGATTGTTCAGGCACTGCGACAACGGCTCAGATTGGGGGCTGTCACCTTTATCCCCAATCTCTCTATTTAAGATGTCTTCTTGCAAGCTAAGGGAGGTAGACGCTATTATAAACGAGGATGAAGAATCCAGGAGACACAGCTAAGACATCAAATACTTGATAAAATGAACGAGATTCCACAGATCTAAATTAGATTTCACGTTTAAGACCAGTGCCTTATGGAGTCAAACAAAATCCCATTATGCAATTATAAACAAGTAAGTGACGATTAACTGCTGCGTATTAAAACACAATTGATCAAAATGATATTTAATTGAAAAACGTCACAACCATGAATAACTCGAACTCAAAATGAGAATGCTAGATGCTTGAAAAATTTCCGAAATTAAGATGTTCCAATATAACCCAGTTCGAAAATTAAAATGATCCACAGTCAAACTTTAGATAGAAAATTTTTTAACGCATTTGACTATGGAAAATTTGAAATTTGTTTTATATTTTTGTATTTTCCAGATTTTTTAGGATTTTTAGAAATTTTTTTAATTTTTTATTATTTTTGAATCTAAATCAAGATCTAAATTAAAAAATTTAATCTAAAACTAAATCAATTCTAATCAAAATCTAAAGGTCAAGTCTAAAACTAAACACACAAATTAAAACTAAGATAAATTTAAAATAAATTAAAACTAAAAATCAAAAATTAAAATTAAACTTAAGACTAAAATCTAAAAAAAGCTAAAACTAAATTTAAATCTAAAAATTAAAAAAACTAATCTAAAATTAAACTACAACTATCAAAATCGAATTCAACTATAATGAAAACTATCAAAATGAAAACCGACTAAACTAAACACAAAATACACCTACACTAACAAATAAAATCTACAACTAAGCTTACCAAAAGTGAATTTAGCTAACACTAAAGTCGAATTTAAATGAAAACCAAAAATCTGAAGGGAATCGGATCAAAAAAAAAATGCGCATACGTTAGCTTTGCTTGCATTTTCTTTTTGTTTGTTGTGTTGCAGGTTGGAGCGTAGGAACTGGACGGCGGAAGAGATGAATGTTCGATGAGCAGATAGGAATGATGGCAGGGAAGGTCACATGAAGACTTGCAGAGAAAATGCTAGAGCGAAGGTTTAATGCAAGCGGAGAATGCCTGGACGGAAAGGTGAACAGTTGACGCTTGAGGAAGTGAGGATTGGAGGTCAACGTAGGCAGGAGCAGAGGACGGCTTTGCGGAATGGAGAATGGGGATGCCGAATTTAAATGAAGAAGCGTGTTGGACAGCGGCTTGAAGGCAGGCTTGGACGGCAATGCAATGGGAGAAGGTCGATGGCTTGTTGAGTGGTTTTGCAGATCAAGGAGATGCTGGCAGAGAAATGGAAATTTCAATGTAGAGAAAAGGAAAGCGATAATGGAATAGGCAGAAGTCGGCAAGGGAAATGACACAGGCAGAAAGGAAGGGTGGCGCGGAAGAATAAGGCTCCGGACAGGGGCAACGAAGATCAGAATGAGGATAACCCACTAATACGAAAATTCGCCCAGCCAACTTAGAATTAAAAAAATTTCTGTCAAATTCGGATTTTCAATGCTCTTTGAATCCAATAATGTCGAGATTTTATCTGCAGTAGTAATTTGAGGCCAGATCCGAACTTTGGAGGCTAGATCTGCCTCAGATCTTAAAAAAAAAAATCGATTTGAACCCTAAACCTGCAAGAAATCAGCCAGATTTGAAGATATACACACCAAGAAACGATTAAACCCTTACAGTCTTGAAAAAAATTTACAAATTTACAAACTAGTTTACAGATTTAAAACCCTCATGGTCAGATTTGAATCCATTTTAGTACAATTTTCAGAGATTTAAAATTTTTGGGAGAGGCACAAGCCTTAGAAACCTTGCAAAATCACAAATATCGTAATATAGACTTGGAATTTAACAAATAAAGAGCTTTTCAAATTTATGTTTATTGAGAGTCGGCTGGTCCAACTGAAGACTTCCCCAAACGCTCAATCTAAAAAAAAATTCCCTGCACACTTAGATTTGAACCTTAGATCGATAGAGATTTAAAAAAATAACATGAGATCCTTTAGAAAAATCAAAATGTCATTTTATGAATCCAAAAAACTGCACAAGATACCTGTATGCAGATTAATCCATGAAGGCCATCAACCATAAAATGCAAAAAACAAAGTAGCAGAGTTTAGAGACAATTCACCACATAGATCCGAGAAGGAACATCAAAATTTGTAACCCCAAAGTCTTTATGTTTTACTCCTCAAAAATTTACAAGAGCTTTCAAGACAAGTGCAAGATCCTAAAATCGGATGACCCAAGACTGACAAAGACCTCTAATTTATAGGACAAAATCTCCAACGGCTAGTTTGGATGATCCTTGTCAAAATAATCTCAACCGTCCAAAAGATTTAATCATCTTTTAATCAGGAGCGTTGAAATTAAAATTTTGGGGAAAAAACGAATTTATCATTTAATTCAGTTTTAATTAACTCAAAAATATTATTTTTGAGTTAATTACCCCAAAATTTTGACTTTGACTTAACCACCAAGGCCCAAGGGTCCAAAATTTCTTAAAATTCTCAATATTCCCTTGGCCTGGGGCTTTCAAAAATCATTTTCCAAGGACCCACAAATTTTGCCTTTAAAGATTTAATCCTAACTTAGGACCCTAAATTAATTAAATTTCTGGTTTAAGATTTTTTTAAATTAATTGACCAGAAAATTTAATTAATTGACTGAGAGGGGATTATAATTATTTTTCCAACCCTCTTTTACATGAGATAATACATTTACATACATGAAGGGAGAATATCCATTTGTATAGACCCTCAAATAGATACCCAGTTCTGCGACTCAAAACATGATCTAGTAGACCAAGTAGCTCAAACTACTTTTACAAGGACTCGATAGAAAACACTAGAACTCACTTAGCATGCTGATGACAAAATCCACCCTAGCTTTGGGGTAAGGCTGGAGGGAAAAACTCTGTCGATCAGTTACGTGAATCAGTGAGACAAAAAACCTCCTAGGATAGAAAACATCAACAACATACTAGGCTTACCTAGGTTGTTACATACATTGACGGTCTTACTTTGATCATTTACATCATTACATGCAGAATGGGTTTACATCATTTATTAAAACTGTCGTCTGGTGATGAAATCTGGATGACACGAGCCTCGAACATGATAAGTCCCATTTGAAAAAATGGGGGTGTACTGCTATGGGGTAGTTGACAAAGTGTGGTCAACACAGCACATCTGAGACAATTCAAGAAGAATATGGCAAGAGCCAAGCGATTGATCCTGGATGGTGTGAAGGATCACATCGTACCTCACATAGCAGCAAAAGGCACTGCTAGAGAGATGTGGGTAAGGCTGGAAAAGCTATACCAAAGATCTTCCAAGCAGCGGAAGATGTACTTGGAGGAGAAGATGCGTTATACCAGAATGAAGAAGGGAGATCGTTTTGACTCCTTCATGTCTCGTATTCAGGATAACCGAGATCAGCTGTCAGCAGTGGGGGCAGCACCTAAAGACTCGGAGCTTGTAAGGCTCACTCTAAACTCTGTTTCAGAAGACTATCAGGTCTTTTTCCAGAGTATTCTGGGCAGAGAAAGGCTTCGAGGATAGGAAGCGATGTGGGCAGCCTTGCAGCAAGAAGAGATGAGGAGAGACCTCCTCAAAATCCATTTGGAGGATGGCAGCAGCAGTTTGAAAGTCAAGAAGGAAGAAGAAGATAACACTGCCCTTGCATCAAAGGGGCAACAAAAGCAGAAGAAGAAATATTTGTCTAATATCAAATGCTTCCGGTGTGGGGAAATGAGACATTATGCCACACAGTGTCCTCTTAAGAAAAAGGATAAAGAGGAGAAGGAAGATCCTCAAGCAGGAGTTGCCAAGATTGAGGCAAAAAGAGATTGTGCTATGTTAGCTCATATTCCGAAAGAAGAGAAGTGGGCTGACTTGGAGTTGTAGATCCAAAATCTACAAATGGCAGGATCCTAGAGTATTTCCAGACTCTTGGATCACATGTGAGCTACGGCAACCTAAACACAGTAGCAGGATGGATAGTAGCAGCAGAAGATGAGAAGACAATGTAGTGGCTAGCAGTACAAAAGCTTGATCAGCGCAGAGAGGTAGCAGCAACATCAACACAATGCAGTGTCGTGCTCACGCAGTGCAGAGCAGCAACAGCGCAGTATTTTCAGAAAGCTACTGTAGAATCTAGTAGCAATCAGTCTTATTTTTCAGTTGCAGATTTACTTATCCAATTTCGGATGTTTTTCTGAAGCAATAGTGCAGCAGCAGATGAGCAGCAACAGCGCAGTGCACAAGTGGTGCAGCGTAGTGCAGAGTAGTGCTCACACAGTGCGGAGCAGTGCTCACGTAGTGCAGCAGCATGGTTGCAGAATTCAAAGGGAGTTGTAGTACAGTGGCAGTTGGTAGCAGTATGCAAAGTCAGCAGCAATACAGATGCAACATTTTTTCTTGTGCAGTGTTGATGAGCAACATCAACAGCACAACAGCAGATTTTCTAGAAATCAGAGCAGCACATTGAGTTGTTTCGCTAGAGCACTTTCCTCGCTAAGAGGGAGTGTTGATTTATGGTAGCATCGGATGTGCTCTAGCCTTGTAACTTTGTATATAGGCTAGAACACATGTATTCCATAAAACCCAGAAATTGTTTTGGAAAATTCCACTTAGAGATGGTTTAATTAAATTAATTAATCGTTTTTCAATGTTTTCCTAAGTCTAAACTTAGGGAAACTGATTAATTAAAGGGTATTAATTAAACTAAGTGTGAATCTTCTAGATAAAGTCATGGATCACCTCCAAGTTAATCTTAGCCCTTGATTATGTTTTAATCTTGGTCGTTGAAGGGTCAACGGAAGAATATAAGGAGGGTGAGGGGCCTATGGAAAATACGTTGAGCACATTGAGCATTTGGCATTTTCGAGTTTGTGTGAGGAGACACAGCTATTGATCATAATCGAATCACTAGTGCAGGGTTTGTAAAGTGATTTTGATTCAGTGATCAGATTCAGAGACAGGCAGAAGCAGAGACTGGTCAGGAGGACCAGGAGTACATTACAGAGAGAGGAAGCATTTACGCAGAGAGAGACAACGCAGTTTTCTAAAGAGGTGACGCAGTGCCTGCAGGAAATCACGCAAAAGCATCGCAGTGTCTCTTGGAGTCAGTCCGGAGATAGCTAGAGGTTGGGGTTTCTGAGCCAGGAGGGCCAAAATCCAGTCTCAGATCAGCTAGATCAGTTACAGAGAGAGGTGACGCAGTTTCTCAGACTTGCCCACGTAGGCTTACGCAGTTCCAGCGTAGGCACTCACGCAGAGGCAGAGAAGGCCTTCACCAGCGCTGTTTAGATCAGCCGGAGACTTCCAGAGTGAGGTATATCTCACAATTACATTTGTTATCTAGATTTCTCTGAAGGGTGAGCCGGATATTGGCACCCTAGTTGTACTCAAGATTCTGTTGTTTAATAATATAAAACCCTCAGATCTGCTACACCAGTTTTCCCAAGTTGGGTTTTTTTCGGGGACTTAGTCCAAAAATAACTGTGTCAAATGTGTATGTTTTTCATTATATTTTGTTCAGATTGTTTCATCACTTAGATTTATTCCGCAGTATTATTTGTGTAGACTGTTTCAGAAATTACTTCAATATTTCACTGTAATGAAATAATTATGAAACATAATAGGAGAAGTAATTCAGATTTGTTGCAGTAGGAATCCAAATTTAGGATTTTTCACAATAGTTTCAGATGGGGGAGCACAATTCACATCACATATGATAGAAAGGCTTATGAAAAAGTATGGAATTAAGCATAGGATGACATCTCCATACCATTCTCAAGCGAACGGTCAAGTTGAAAGCATGAACAAGGTATTAGAAAATATTCTCACAAACATTGTGGCAAGACATCGCCGAGATTGGGCTGAAAAACTTCGTAAAGCTCTCTGGGCATACAGAACAACATGGCGGAATACAACGGGGTTTTCACCATTTGAGCTTGTTTATGGAAAATCCCCATTGTTTCCAGTAGAATTCGAGATCAACGCACTCAAAACAGCTCTTGAAGTAGGATTAGATCTTTCAGAAGCCCAGAAACACCGACTAGAACAGCTAAATGAGTTGGATGAAATTCGTTTAATGGTTGTCCATAAAACTGTTGTAATCCAGCAGCAAAGAACAGAATGGCATGACAAATTTATCAAGAATAAAGTGTTTCACAGAGGGGATTGGGCATTACTCTATGATTCCCGCTTTAAGGACTTTAAAGGAAAGCTCTGCTCTCATTGGATGGGACCTTATGAAGTTGATGCGGTGTTTGATAATGGAACTGTCAGACTTGTCACAATTGATGATACACGTGCTTCTTTCATAGTAAATGGACATCGTCTCAGATTGTATCACCATCGAGCTTCTAAGGATGCCTTCATCAAACATCTCTTTGATAAATTTGGTTTGAAGGTTGTTAGTGCAGAGAATTCCTCCTCTGCATCCTCCAATTAAAAAAAAAAACTATATATAATAATCTATATAAATAAAATACTGTTACTACTCAATTGTTTTGATTGCAGGTAATATCACTGGTGTGCAATTCTGTGGAGATCGAAATTTTTCTTGTTGTTACTCCTTCATTGTTGTTACTCCTCCAGGTGGTGGAAATTTTTCTAAGTACCCGGTGTTGTTACTCCTCTGATGTTGTTATTCCTCCGGTGTTGTTACTCCTTCGGTGCTATTACTCCATAGAATTTTTCTAGGTACCCGGTGTTGTTACTCCTCTGATGCGGTTACTCCATCAATGTGGTTACTCCTCTGAGGCTGTTACTCCACCTAGGTAAGTCGCCAGGTACGTCCCCGATCGATTTTTGCGGATTTGATTAATAATTCTTTTGACATGACATTGACATGACCATGGACGGTCATCCTTTAGTTGGGGGGAGGTATTGTCATAATTGAAACGACAACATAATCAAATCATAATAATGATTTTTCGATGTCATCATCAGAACTTGTGCTAATATGTACACTCCACGACCCTTACCCTATTCCGCACAATCATTAATATGAATCGACACTTGAGATAAGTATGTTTACGTTAGTTAAATAGTCATTTCCAACTCTACAGAATAATTACCACAATCATCCTTCATCATTACCCTAATCTACCATGATTTTTTCCCATTTCTCAAAAAATTACCTTCCGTATTTTACTATTACTGCACTCCATTTTCTACCATTCTGTCACTGCAAGAATTACCTGCCGATACTCTCCCCTAATGGTCCTCTGTTACTCCAAAGTGTTGTTACTGAGCTCTCGCAAAATGGGTGGACTGGCCGTAAGACATGAACCAGAAAATACAACTTTGGCTCGCAACAATGCAAATGTATGGCAAATCTTTTTAGACACAAGCTGGGATGTGTACTTTGAAAGGTTGCAAGGATTCGATGAAACTATCACAGCGGAATTTGCATTAAACTTGGAAGGAAATCACTCCAAAGTGCAGGGTTTGGATATCCCTGTCACAGAGGAAGCCATCTCGGTTATCAGTCGATTTCCACAGTGAGGGCAGAAATGGTTATCTCGGAAATCTCCTTTTGCCAAAATTCCCAGGATTGTTTTTATAGGCCGAGGAAACAGCAATTCAGAAAGGAAGGGGATATGATCGTAAGTCTCTGCCATATCCATGGGGTGAGGTGGCATATTTTGTGTTAAGGTACATCACTTGCGAAGGACGATTCGCTACTCTGTTCAAATACCACTTCAAGCTTCTGGCGTATCTTCGATTTCGGCATACATAAATCCATTCGTTGGATATGCCTTTCTTCCTATAGAAGAGTCTTCAGCTGATGGCGCAATCTGCCCACTGCTCTCGACAAGTATTAGAATTCCTCACAAATCATGGGTTGGTCCAGTTATTGGTAATGCATGCTCTTGCTCAAACACCTGTGCCTTGGTCACAATTCGTTGAATTGTCGGAAGAAGAACTTAAGGCTATGATATCTGCAAGGGAGGGGGACGAAGGAGAAGCGGTGGAGATAGAAGAGACCACAGTCGATGCTGCCTCACAAGAACCAGCATCGCCTATTGGTTCAGGGGGAATGGAGGCAATGGAAATAGAAGAAACCACAGTCGATGCTACTCCACAAGAACCAGCATCGCCTGTCAGTTCAGTGGGAATGGACGCAATGGAGATAGAAAATGTAGTCGATGTTGTTCCACAAGAACCAATGTCGACTGACAATTCATAGGGAAGGTCGTCACCATCCAAAGGATCAATAGCTGGTGTTGCTACACAAGAACCAGCACCATCCGTTCAAATATATCAGGAGTCCACAAGGGAGTGCGCAAGTAGTGTTGTTACACAAGAACTAGCACCACCTGTCCAAGCAAATTTGGGACCTGAAGCAGGAATCACAAGTCGTGATGTCACACAAGAGCCACCACCACTAGCTCAAAAGAATCAGGAATATGTTGAAGGGGCAGGCCCTGCAATCGGCACTACTCCACAAGAACCAGTGTCAACTGCTAGACAAGGAGACAATTTGGAAGGAAGCATGGTTCAATCAGTAAACAAGGGGGATGGAAAGGAAGAATCTGAGTCAGCAAGCATAGTCAGGGCAGAGATTGAAGAAGATGTTCCTCATTCCCCATTTCCTACAGCTGTACCAAAAGGGGCAAAGAAATTTTGTTCCCTTGGAGCTTGGTGGAAGAAGAAGATATTCCCCCAATTTTAGAATTTGTTGGAACAATCTTGGGTACAGTGGTTGATACGACTATTCAGGTGCCAGTACTTGCCGGCACACAGACATGACAAACTGGAAGCATAAGGGTCAGCACTGACACACAAGAATCAATGTCAACCGAAGAATGGGTCGAGGAAGTAATAGTCGATGCCAACCCTCCAGGGCCACCAGAAGAAAATGTTCTTGCTGAAACTGACCCGCAAGGGTTAAAAACAATTCTCGGACAATTAGGAGATGGCCTTGCGGCAGAACAGATGCAAGGAAAGGATGTCGGGGACACTACACCGCCAACCGCAGTGATTCCAGAGCCAGCAAAGGGAAATGAAGAGGTCATAAGACCTTAAAAAGGAAATGAAGAGGCCGTAAGACCTGAAGAAGGAAATGAAGAGGCCGGTCCCCAAATGGAGGAACAGATAAAAGAAGTCAGGGTAAATGAGGAATCGGTCGACACGTTTGTTGACAATAATCCGCCAAATCCCACATCGGGTACAGGACCTAGTAGAGGGAGTCGTCAAATAGGAAATCATTGAACACTGTGAAAAAAGGAGAACCCCTCTTAAAGAAAGGTACCAGTCCCAATTTAATGAAGCCATGCAATTAAAAATAGAAAATCTTAAATTGAGAAAAAGGGTATTGCGTTTACAAAAGAAAGCAAGGAGATTCAGGAAAAAGGCTGCAAAATCCAGGGCTGGAGCCATCTCATCAACAATTCAGACAGAGCATAATCTTACAATTTCTAACGCTACACAAACTGAACCCATTGAGTATTTATTTGAGGCCCGAGAATTCTTTTTGGCCGCAAAAATTCAGAAGTGGCAGGCTACTACGTCTTGTCTTCAACAGGGGACAATCACTTTGAAAACCCACCAGGAAGTGAAAAGGATTCGCGAACAAGTTGTGCAGACCATCACAGGTCAATGGTTACATAGACCAGATGGACAGAGAGAGGCAAAAGCAGGAAAAACAGCAGAAGAAGATCAAGGACTTGGAAGAGCAGGTGCGAGTACTAAAGGCCGATAAGGAAGAGATGTTCACTTTGGTACAACAGGTAATGGCTTTTCGACCCCCTGCTCATAGCTATGCTCTGTTTCTTCATGAACAATATCTTTTCTTTAGTTTGGAAAGTATTCGTCATGAGGTCAGCCACGAGATAGAATATCCTATACAGTTTTTGTGCATCTTGAGAATTCATCATGTTTTGAATCAACACTTGATGTGCGAACTATATATGCACGATTACTTCCTGAGTAATGATCAGACATTCAATCCAGTTCCGTTTGTGGGAGATGTTCAATTAAGATCCCTTACTTCCTATACAATCAATAAGGTTAAATGGAAGAAAGCCTTTGACACATTCGAAGAAAATCAAGCTACTAAGCCACTTGTCCTTCGAAGGGAAAATGGTCAATATGTAAATATTTACAACAAGAATGCTACCTTTTTGAAGCTTGAGGGACGAAAAGCACAGATGTTGGCAACCCAGAAGTGGTGCACTAATTTGTGTACAAAACAGGTGGTCACTTGTCAAGACGAGGCTCGAGACAGCGGCCAGAAAAGGTGGATGCTATCATCGTCAGCTGTCAAGATACGGGAACCTTTTGGGGCTCCTAATTTCACACGGGCATTAGAAAGGCTACCACGTTATATTGCCTATATACACACTTGTGGGGTCCGGTGGATGGGTTTGAAGTTCCAGTTTCCCATTATCTGGCTGTTAGCGGATCAGTACACTCCAGCCTACAATGTGAATAATGATTGGTGGAAGGAAGTCCTCATGACAGATGGGTATAAACCTCCAGGAACAGAAATGGCTAGTAAACATGATCTTGCTCAGCTTCACGCTAATCACAGCCGCTCTAACCCAAACTTGCGTAGGCAACGAGCTGCATGAGGACGTGCAAAAAGAATAGTTGGGAGGAGATGTTGGGAGCTAAACTTGCATATCTTTACCTATCTTTTTATCCTATTTCCCTTCCTCATTTGTATCATTAACAGTCAATTTATGTCCTAAACCGCATAGGTATACCTCTTTTCATGTCTTTATGGATTATTTAGTCAGTGAAGCATAGTTGTAGGGGATTATTACCAAAGCGTCTTGCTAACTTCGTTATTGTTGCAGATTCAGAGGCCGGATGACCAAGTTCGTAATTTCGGGGAAATTCATCGAGCTGGCAGCACTACCTTGGGATAGCGCTGCAATGGTGGAACAACTTCAGATTTATCTCTCCGCTATCTTTTGCATTTGGTTTCGTTTATCACAACCACTATGTAAATGTAGGCAAACAGCTATCATAATTTCATGAACTGTTAATGTAATAATTTGTATAAGAGAGGTTACAGAGCTATAGAGAGGGGGTTAGCTAATGAGAGAATTGAGAGTCTGTAACAGTTCTTTGTTAATCCATTTCAATTTAATGCGATCCGCCTTTCTGATCTCTTCTTGAGTTTGTGATTTTATCATAGCCCTGATCAGGGAGTTGGGCCCGCTCTCTTGACCAGGTGCTATTGAATTAATGTGTTAGTTTCTTTTATTGTATCGCATCTTTCCTTTATTGTTGTAACAGTTTAATGTGATTTTTGTGAATCTTAATGTTGTGAATCTAGTCGCTATTACAATTGATTGTTGTTATCATTTCATTGTTACAGTGGGTTGTTGTTTTGCATAGTCTATTGAATTCGTGATTGATACGGAATTGTGTAATTGTTATCTGCATATACTTTGCATGTTAGCCTTGGACTAACCAAACGCATCCCGAATTGATAATTAATGTGGGAAAGGGTTGAATAATATTATTCACACTTGGACACCAACACCTTGATTGACAAGAAACTTAGCAGAACCACAGTAACAGCGAACAAAATTAAGTTCAATGCCTAAAGAACCGCATCCTGCATTGACCTGAACCTGATTGTCAACTTAACATGCAACATCCTTGTTGAAAATAGTAACGAGAAAGGTCCTTTGACTTGTGCCTTAGTCAAAGAGACCAAGAAGCAGTTTTCCTTAGCATGCATGAGTTCTTGAAAGTTAGGACGAGTTCCTAAAAATTAGGGCGAGTTCCTATGAGTTAGGACAGTTCATGAAGTAGTTTGACTGATGTGCAGGGGTGGAAGGCTCAGTTTGTAGTCTTTTAGTGTGAGTTTGATTGGGAGAAGGACGAGTGATTGAGTCTCAAGTTCTAAATTGAGATGAGACGAGTTACAAGAGTCAGTTTGACGCAATTAACTCATCAATCACAAGTCGACTTTCTAATATACAACTTGCAAGATTTAGCCAATGTGAATTGTTTATAAGGAGGACGAAGGCACCATTGTAAATCATTGTTTTGTGAGGACAAGTTGGTCAGAGAAACCAACAGAGAGCACAGGTTTGTGTGTGTGAGCTTGTGAGAGGAAGAGCGTGCAAAAGAAGCTTGTGCACAGATTTGAGGAGGAATTTCCCTTGGGACTTGCACAAAGATTTAGGGAGAATTCCCTAAATAATAGGAGCAGCCTATGGAAATAGAAATAGGGAGGCAGGATCAAGATTCTTGCAGGTGTTTCAAACCTAGTTCAGGCAGGGAGAACCATTGTGTTTTCTATTGAGACAATATTGTATTGTAAGAGATCTATTGCTCATTATTCTATCAATCAAATTGTCAAACAAGTAAAGGGTTTTCCCAGTTGGGTTCCCTAGAAATTTTTGTGTCTTGATTATTGAGTGACTGTATTTATTTTTTTTCCTATTTCGTTGCAAATAAGTAGAGAAAATATGTGTCATAATGAAAGGTAACTAGCTTTCAGATTGTTCATTAGAGCAGTTGCAGATTTTCGTGGATTTTCTACAAGGTATCAGAGCGTGAATAAACACATTCATCACAAGAGTGAATTCATCATAGAGGAAGGATATGTGATCTGAACTATTTGTTGCCACTATAGGAGTCTTTTCCATGAGAAGAGGACAGCGTATGAGATGTTCGATGCCATCTTAAAACTATATCAGAGTACCAGAAATACCAAGAAGCTTGCTCTTAAGGAGAAGTTGAGGATTCTTCGGATGAACAAGGATTGTTAAATTGAGCAGCATCAGGACAAATTTCCCCTAAGGGAAACACTAAGCCCCGTATGAAGCCCATCATGCCCCTAATTATTTAATATATGTGGGCGTGACTAATTTAATTTGAGCAAGTAATTATTCAAATGTTCCCTCCTAAAAACCCTAAGTCGGCTCCTCTATTGAAAAATCATTCCCGCATAAGTATATGAGTTTATGGTATGGCTCATTACAAAACAGCACTGGAATATCAATTGTGTCATTGTGAATCGATTACAGTTTTGTGGGATCAAAATTTTGGAGGCTCGCTCAACAAATTCTCAGGCATGGATTCGTACATTGATCTGTTCATATATTTCATGGGTCTGCACTCTTGTATGGCATCATCTTTGTGAAGGACTCGCATATACAATGACTTGCTCTCATTTCTGTGACAGTATATACTACAGCCGATGAATTCTTTGACTTCACTTTAGCATTGCATTCCAGATCTTAGCACAAGTCTTGCATCTCCCTTATGGCACACAAACTGCATAGCATTGATCTCACTCAACCATAATAAAATTGGTCTCACTTTATATCTCTCGCTCAATGGCCTTACTCACAGATCTTCAGATGTATTTCCTCTGAGGTATTTCACAAGGGTTATAACTCTCCACTCGCATGACTAAAATATGGGTATGGTCCAGAACTACCCCCGAGACTCATGCTACAGGTCCTCTCTCACTATGTATGACCTCGCATGGTCTGACAGTCTGATGTTTCAGTTTAATGGCTCGCATATCATCCCAGTTTATTTGGTATGGCTCTCGCACATTGACACGGCATCATTTCTGACATCAATACAGTTTCTATGATACGACATCATTACAATTGGTATGACATATTACATTTTACGATTGGCATCATATGTCATTGCTCCCATGCGATCATGAAGGCATCGACTCTCTCCTATTGGTTGTATGTCATGTTCCTTTGCACATTTCGTATGGTATCTCTTGCATGGTTCATTCACAGTTCATGATAATGAATTCATGACATATACCTACGTCATATGATCTCATTATAATGGTGTATGGCATCCTGAATAACTCTCGGTATGGGCATCAACCTATAATTTTGTCTTTCTGCATTATATGGATCAGTGGTATAGTATATGCATTGATCAGGTGCGTTCAGTATCTGTGGGCAGTGATCATTATATATGGAAAGTGATCTATTGGAACTATGAAGATTAACTGTAATCTTATATATAGGAGGAACCTTGCATTTACAGTATGAGTAATATGACATCAACTCTCTAGAAGTTAGTTCACAATCGAAGTTGTGAACCGACTTGAGTTAGTCGTAGGTAGCATTATGTAATTGATATTGAAAGTATAGCATCTCATTATGGATGTACTTTGTATCTTAGCTGAACAATTGATGATCATCTAATAGAAGAAGAAGAATTGTTTCCGGGTTTTCCTCCTTGTGGGGTTTTCCCCTGGTCTTTGACCAATTTTGGTGTCTCTATGTGTGCTTGCTTTTCTTCTATTTGTTCCTTCTATTGTTCTGCTGCATTACTGATGATATTGTTCTTTCTACACAATTGCATATGATGTAATAATGTTATAATGTGGTGGGGTGAATTTAATGTGTAAATGATGTAATGAAATTATTAAAGCAAAGGACAATACAGCCCTTAAGAGAAAATTAACATGGAATCAGAGTTGGGTTGAAGAAAAGTCATGGATATCACCCCTATGAAGACATTGATGATGAAAGCGAGCAAATATGATGGAGACCTAAACGAATGTTAGGGTTTGAAGGAAATCCTAGGCACCCTTGCCAAAAGGAGTTAGTGTTTGGTAGATAACATGAAGCTAGGGTTTGAAAGAAACCCTTGAAGTATGCCTGGATATGATCAAGTTTGAAATTGTAGGATCCAAGCTCGCACATTATGAAGAAAAGATTTTGTCTATGGTGCAAGATTGGAAACCCTGACCTAAATCTGATTTGTCTATTAGACTTATCTCTTGGATATTGTTTGGTTAGTTTTGCTGGATAGTCTCTCGAAGATTCAGTATAACCCTAGATGGGCTAGTGTTAGTTAGGTCTGAGTCCTGATAGCTACTGAAGATGGTTGAAAGCAACATTGTCATATGGATGATGGATAGTAATGCCTCTTGAAGGCTAGTTCAAGAGGGAGCTTATCACCTCTTGTTAAATGTAAGTGCCCTCTAAATTTATGTTGTTTCGTTATGATTCATGACATTGCTCTTGTTTTGACTTATCATTATTGCTTATCCTTCCTGCATGTTTTCACTTCTAACTTCCTGATGAAGATATGTGTTAATTTTGGGCAACTAGGTCCAAACTCCATGTTGTGATGCTTAGATGACGATGCCAATATTTTTATTATATTCCTCTTTCGGAGAGGTGCAAGATCGATCTAAAGATCATCTTGATCGGATGAGCAAAACATGTATTTTGAATTTATTCCACATGTGCAAGGTCAGCCTGTTTTATCCCACATGCATAAGAGATGTGTCACACACCCCCACAGATGCCTATATATTAGAGAGACTTGGAGTTCATTTTGGACACACATTTTGTGGAGGCATTTTCTTCTCTCTTGGATGGTGATGGAGCAGCGTTCTTGGTTCTGCGTTTAGGGCATCTTGGTGCAGTGTCTTGGTGGAGTATTCTTGATGAGACGTCTTGAGGTTGTGTGACACATTGGGTTGGCTGACCATATGGAGACTTTGTTGCTTGAAGCATCCTGCAGACCGTCGTAACGCCACCATTCTTTATCTTTGTTTTGGCTTGTCTTCCATCGATCTATTGGTGTGTTCTATCTGCATCTTACTTTCATTGAGCCCTAGAAGTTTAAAGTAAATTTGCATCCGGATGGACTTGAATGATGCAGGAAAAGAAAGCTAGTACCAGAAATGAAAAGCTAGTGTTGGAAGAAGTTGGTACAGGAAAAGGAAGTTGGAGCAGATATGCAAGTTGACAAAGCACCTATAGTATGTAAGTGTTACAGCTGCCAATGGCATATAAGTGCTACAAGTTGCTAAAGGTATTTGTATATTACAAGGTATGTATAAATATTGTTTCAACATTATGATTTAGCGGCAAAGTTGGATGGCAAGTTGGACCCTGGGGTATGACAAGAATATCACCCTCAGAATTGACTTGGCATATGCTTGCCCATTGCATACATATGTAAGTGAGTTTGATTCCTGGTACATGTGATATACTAGTAACCGTTAATATGATCTCTCTGATGTTTGACAAGAATTTGACCTGTCGTATCATGATTTTGTTTAAGATAAAAGCAAGACTAGAAACAATGACTTTAATATACAATAACACGATATTGTTGACAGTATGGTAACCCTAATGGCAATAGATAATTGTAAGATTGATACCCAGGATTTTCTGACTATCTTGTTAACTTTGATAATTTTTTTATAACTTGATGACTTAATAACATAGTGAATTCGACAATGTAACAAATGGATGCCTTGACTTGATGAAGTTAGCACTTTAATGAAAAGTGTTTGTATTATGTGACAAAGAATTGATGTTGTGATCATGGTTTTAAAACTCGGTCGTCCAGGCTCGGAACCGGCCGAGTTGACCGAGCCAAAGGGATGGTCGGTCTGACTCAGTGGTTAAACCGGTCCAGCGGCCAGTTTGTGACCAAGCCAGCCGAGCCGTACATCGATTCGGTCACAAACCGGCCGGCTCGGCCGAGCTCGAGTTAACTCGGCCGAACAGCTCCCAACCGGCCGCGAGCCCCAAAAACTGAAAAAATCGGACTTGAATTTGGATTTAAATTTGTTGTTAGGGTTTTTTTAGCTTGTCTAACCCTGTCCCATCCTATTTAACCTACCCAACCCCTCTCAATACCTCACATCTATCTCATTGAATTTGCTTGAACATTTGTGAGGAATTTGTGAAGAGTTGTGGAGTTGGTTTTGAAGCAGCTTTGAAGAGTTTTTTGGGCAAGCTTTGGAGCAGTAGTGAGGAGCTTATTGGGCAAGCTTTGGAGCAGCATTGAGAAGTTGGTTCGCTGGAGCTGCATTGAGGAGGCTAGAGGCTAGAGGTATTTATTTTTTCTCTTCTAAAATCTATCTTTTCTTGTTTTATTTATTTTGCAAATCTGAAAATGGTAAACATAGTTTTTGGTGAAAGAAATGAACATAGAATGAATAGTCTTTTTTTGTTTTCATTTTCAGATTTAAACCTTTTCTTTCCAAGTCAAAAACTCAGTCCAAAATGGCCCCTAGAGTGAAAGATGATGCTTGGGCATATGCTGAAATGGTTGATGATCAAATGTATTGCAAATTTTGTAAGAGAAAAATTAAGGGGGGTGGAGGGGGCATTCATAGACTGAAATTACATTTGGCTGGTTTTAGAGGCCAAATTACTCCATGTGAAGCACAAAACATTGGGGAAATTAGGAAGGAGTTGAAAGAGCAATTTCAGAAGTTTGAGGAAGACAAAATTAGGCAAAAAGAAATACAGGTTGAAATTGGGAGGAAGAGAAATCTACAACAGATGATGGTGGGAGGCATTTGGTAGCCATTGTCCTGAATTGCAGAGGTTTGCAATCCGCATTTTGAGTCAAACTTGCAGTGCTTCTGGGTGTGAGCGCAATTGGTCTGTTTTTGAGAGGATCCACACAAAGAAGAGAAACTGTTTGGAGCAAAAACAGTTAAATATCTAGTGTATGTCCAGTACAACCTCTGACTAAGACGCAACCAATTGCTGAACAAAAGACCTGATTCAGATCCCATTGTGTTGGAGGATATTGATCCAACATCAGATTGGGTAGTGGAGACTCGTCCACCAGAGTTTGACTCTGATGACGATATTGGTGCGGGGATGGACTTCGATACACAGGTAGAGCCAGAGGCTATGCTCAATGCAGATCTACTAGTAGCAGACCCAGTCCCAAGCCCTCCAGTTGCAGACACAGGCACTTCCTCTAGTCAGCCACGACGGAGACGCATAACTCATCTATCTCAGGGTGGTAGGGCTATAGTTCCAGTTGAGGATGTTGATTCAGAGGAGGACTCCGAGGAGCGAGCGGTTTCCCCCTCTGGTTCAAAGTTTGAGGAAGAGGACATTGGCTTGTCAGATGTCTAGCTGCTAGCAATAGTGATTATTCATGTTTTGTTGTGGAGGCCATTTAGAACCTCCTTGTTTATGTTTTTTGTTTTGATCTCTATCTCATCATCATGTATTGGACAGTGCACTGGGTGCAATTTTGATATAATGGATATATTCATGAGCCTACTTTGATCATATGTTGTCCTTTGTCTATATTGTAATGCTTTGTGTTTGGAAACATGAATAAAAATCTTTAAAATTATGTTTTTTTACAAAAAAATTAATATTTAATGTATTTTTTACAAAAACCGAGTCATTGAAACTGAACCGGCCGAATCGATACCGAGTCGGAGTCAGAGTCGAAGCCAACTCTCGGCCGAATCGGAACCCGAGTTCGAGTTTTAAAACTACGGTTGTGATTATAATCCTTGAAGTATGAAGATACACTAGTCAGTTTCCCTAATTACACTAACCCTTGATGAATGGTTGATGACATATTCATATGAGATAGTGAAACAACTAATGGTGACTTGTCATGACTATATATGAGAACCTGATATAGTTTAACTCCGTGATCTAACAACTTTGTTGATGAAAGACAGTAATAGGTAACGTAGGTTGATGTCTTCCTTAATGATGTTTGAAGAGGTTTCCCATTCAAAGGGAGAAACCCTTGATGAGATCCCAACACCTATTATTATCTACGATGGATGATTTTGATTGCATAATGAAACAAGTCTTCTAGATATGAATTGATGAACATTTGATGTTGTTAAAGATACATCTTTGCCTATTATTTTTTTATGAGCTAACAATTCTTTGATGAATGGATTGGTTTATCCCGTGCAGCACCAAGATCCACCTCTCATATATAAACATTTTTATGGCATTAATGGATTATTGTTATAGGATTTGATGGATCCTTGTATGCACTTTGATTTAGATAGAGTCTAACTGTATATAGCTAGAACAAAGATATCTTCATGGATTGAGAGAATATTGCTTAAGCTTGTGATTGATGCCTCCTTGCATGAGAGGGAGGAAAGGATGAAAATGGTATTCTTTTCTTTATGACATTTATTTTCTCTAATATAATATTTGACTTGATGTCCTGCGTAAATAGGAAAACAGAGGATTGTTGCTTGAAGTACTACATAAGGCAGTGTGGTTTAAATTTTCCTAAGCTGGTACCAGATATGAGCCCTTTATCTTCAGAGAGCAACTTGGATTGATCGATGTGACCCTCCTAGGTGTTGAGATTTTGGGTAGTTGGGGTAGCATCGGATGTGCTCTAGCCCTGAAACTTTGTGGAGGGGCTAAGAAACACATCACCTCCGAAACCTAGAAAGCGTTTGGAGAAATTTCATCTGGTGTTGAAGTTATTCAAATAATCAATTATTTAAATGTAATCCATAAGTCTAAACTTAGGGAAATTAAATAATTAAAGTGAATTAATTAACACATGTGTTGAAATGTTCTAAGTGACGCGGATCAAGCAGTCTTTTAATCTCAGCCGTTGTTAAGTGATTTAATCACGGTCGTTGATGTGTTCAACGAAAAAGTATAAGAGTTAGTTGGAGACACACACATAGAGGCAGAGCTGAGAGACTGATCTGGAATTCTAAGGCAAGGTTTGCTAAGAATTTCCAGAAGAGTTTTCTGCAGCGAGGGGTAGTATTGGCCGAGGGGATGATCTGACCCCGGAGCCAAGAGTCAGCAAGAGGCAGAGGAACAACAATCAAGGACAGCGCAGAGGAGCAAAGGCAGCAGCAGCAGTTGCACAGCGCAGAGGCTTCAGCCGCTACGCAAGCCCAGGATAGGGAACGATGCAGCTTTAGAGGGCTTCCAGAGTTACGCAGAGGCCTCTAGAGGCAGCGTAAGGACTGCGTTACCCACTCTAGGGTTACACAGTCCCCTTCTGAGTAGCGCAGAGGCATGCAGAGCCTAGCAGGGCTGACACTGGGGCTTCAGGGGCAGCGCTGGGGTTTCTAGGGCCAAAAAATATCTATCTTGTAAATCTCGTTTAAGGGTCTGGATCAGTTAGCTTTTGGTCTCAGAACAGAAGGTATTGCTGCAGATTTATCATTTTCTCTGTCGGGTTAACCAGATTTGGTGCCCATATTTGTTGTAATCAGATTCTACTTAATAATAATAAACCCTCATATCTGCTGCACCGGTTTTCCCGCATTGGGTTTTTCCGGGGACTTTTGTCCAAAAATCTGTGTCACTTTGTTGAATGAGCGTAACATTCAGTAAATGATCTGCGTGCATGTATTCTATTAGTTGTGTTTACTTCGGTATTTTCTAAATATTTTTTTTGAAAATAACTTGTATAACTTAATCACAAGTAGGAGAAGTAAACCATGATACTACAGTAGAATTTCTGCATAACTGTATTCAGGAATTTTCACATGGTATCAGAGCGATAGCAAATCAAGTTGAATCTTCAGCAAATCAGCTGAAGAATATTTTTTCTGCAGGACAGAAGCAGAAGCAACAGAGATCTAAAAAGGGCAGCTTGGCAGCAGGAGGACAAAAACCCAGAAAGGGGCAGTGCTGCAGCTATAGAAAGCCATCAGGCGTACGCAGAGCATTCCCAGGCCAGCGTAAGGACTGCGTCACCCAGTCTGGGGTTAGGCAGTCCACTTCTGAGCAGCGTTGAGGCTATGTCGAGCCGGTCAATGGGACGCAGTCCAATCATTCTTCCTACTGTAGAGAAGTTTTGCCAAGATCCGGAAGCAGTGCTTCAAATCTTCAGCAGTGCTGGTGTGGTGGAGATTCTGCCAGTGCATAATTGTGCCTAGCTAAGTCAACAAAGAGCGAGAGGAAGACAGTTACTCAGCAGATCTGAGCCAAACAGATCTGAGATTCGATCAGGGGAATTGGAGAGAACTGTCTGATTCTATTTGGCTAAATATTTCCGAGAGGGAAATTAGATTTCAGAAGAAGCAATTACTATAGGGTTTCTAGTCACCAAGAAGCCCAGATCTAGCGTTTCTGTGTTGCCACAAGAAAAGGGAGAAGAGTGTTGTTTCCGACAGAGTTGAGCCAGATGGGTTCGCATGGGCTGAGAGATCGGGATGGGTTGGACGGTGTGTCCAACTTTGTCATCTGGAGGGCCAGGATCTTGTCAGTTCTGGATGAATACGACATCAAGGACCATGCGACAAATGTCCTAGTTGTGCCTGCAGATCCTGATCCTTTGAAGAAATTTAATGAAAATCAAGCGCGAGCTAAGCATTTGATCAGGGACGGAGTGAAGGATCACGTCGTGCCACATATTGTCGGTAAGAACACGGCAAATGACATGTGGATACCACTGGAGGCGATGTATCAAGGAAGCTTTGTCCAAAGAAAAATGCTTCTAGAGAATCAGATGAGGCTATTCTAGATGCAAAAGGGCGAGGAGATAGATCCCTTCCTCTTCCTGCTTCAGACCATCCGAGATCAACTAATTGGCATAGGTGCAACTCCAGACGAAGGACTCTTAGTAAGGACTGCCCTGAATTCAGTCACTAAGGAATGGGAAACATTTGTCCAGAGCATACTGGGCAAAGCAGCGTTACCATCCTGGGCAGACATGTGGGCAATCCTTCGCCAAGAGGAGATTAGGAGGATCACCAAGAAGCAAAATACCAGTGGCAGGACAGTCAGAGTGAAGAAAGAAGAGGAGGATGATGTAGCCCTTGCATCAAAGGAACAAAAGTAGCAAGGGAATAAGAAGAGGGATCTTTCCAAGGTCCGGTGCTTTAACTGTGGCGAACTTGGACATTTCGCCAGCACTTGTCCCAAGAAGAAGGACAAAGGAGCTTCTGATTCCAAGGCTGCACCAGCAAAGGACGATGGTACCGATGATGACGTAGCCATGAGTGCTCATGGGCCACGTAAGTGGGGTGACATGGATCTGTAGAGCAGCTACAGATCAGGCTGGTAGGATCCTTGAGTCAGCCCTACTCTTGGATCACGTACGAGTTACAGAAGCCTTAAAGACAGTAGTGGGGCAGGTCGGGAGATGGTTACAGAAGGTCACCGTGGAGCAAAGGGTAGTGCTGAAGAGCTATAGAGGGGGCAGCGTAATGCAGAGGCAGCAGCAGCGTAGAAGCAGTAGCGCATAGGCTGATGGGACTTCAGCAGCGCAGAGAAGCAGTGCTTACGTAGTGCAGAGCTATAGCAGAATAGCAGCTTTAGGAGGACATCGTAAATCAGCAGCCAAGGGAGCTTCAGTGATGGGATGTAGCCTGACCTATTTGTCAACGATTGGGCAAAAGTCTTTTAGTTGTTTACTTCTCAACAACTAAGTTGCAGTGCAGCAGTTAGCAGTGGCAATGCTACGGGTAGCATTATGCAGCAAGTTGAGAGGGAGTTGCAGTATAGATGTGGTAGTATTAGTGGCAGTGACATGGGCAGCAATACAGAGAGCAGCAATGCAGTGGATGGAGGGCAGCAGGCCAAGCATCAACAGCACAGAAACCAATACCAATATCTTGCGATACATGGTGTGGATGTATTGCTAGAGCACACTCTGTGTTAAGAGGGAGTGTTGAGATTTTGTGTAGTTGGGGTAGCATCGGATGTGCTCTAGCCCTAAAACTATGTGGAGGGGCTAAGAAATACATCACCTCCAAAACCCAGAAAGCATTTGGAGAAATTTCATCTGATGTTGAAGTTATTCAATTAATCAATTATTTTAATGTAATCCCTAAGTCTAAACTTAGGGAAATTAAATAATTAAAGTGAACTAATTAACACATGTGTTGAAATGTTCTAAGTGACGCGGATCAAGCAATATTTTAATCTCAGCCGTTGATAAGTGATTTAATCACGGTCGTTGATGTGTTCAACGAAAAAGTATAAGAGAAAGGCTTGAGGGTCAGTTGGAGACACACACACACAGGGAGAGCTGAGAGACTGATCTGGAATTCTAGGGTAGGGTTTGCTAAGAATTTCCGAAAGAGTTTTCTACAGCGAGGGGTAGTATTGGCCGAGAGGATGATCTGATCCCGGAGCCAAGAGTTAGCAAGAGGCAGAGGAACAACAATCAAGGACAACGCAGAGGAGCAAAGGCAGCAGTAGCAGTTGTGCAGCGCAGAGGCTTCAGCCGCTACGCAGGTCCAGGATGGGCAGCGCTGCAGCTTCAGAGGGCTTCCAGAGTTATGCAGAGGCCTCCAAAGGCTGCGTAAAGACTGCGTCACCCACTCTAGGGTTATGCAGTCCCCTTCTGAGCAGCGCAGAGGCACGCAAAGCCTAGCAGGGCTAACGTTGGGGCTTCAGGGGCAGCGCTAGGGTTTCTAGGGCCAAAAAATAATTGAGTCTTGTAAATCTCGTTTGAGGGTGTGGATCAGTTAGCTTTTGGTCTCAGAACAACAAGTATTGTTGCAGATTTATCATTTTCTCTGCCAAGTTAACCAGATTTGTTGTACTCAGATTCTACTTAATAATAATAAACCCTCATATCTGTTGCACTGGTTTTCCCGCATTGGGTTTTTCTGAGGACTTTTGTCCAAAAATCTGTGTGTCACTTTGTTAAATGAGTGTAACATTCAGTAAATGATGTGCGTGTGTGTAGGTTGCTAGTTGTGTTTACTTTGGTATTTTCTAAATATTTTTTCTGAAAATAACTTGTATAACTTAATCACAAGTAGGAGAAGTAAACCATGATACTACAGTAGAATTTCTGCATAACTGTATTCAGGAATTTTCACACTGGGTAAGGGTTCAAGTTGATCAATAACATTGAGCATTGCTCTTCCCCCCTAGTTGAGGTCCCAGGGTGGGGAATGGAGCTGATGGGCTCTTGGGGATGAGGGACCTCTGACCGATAGGGTGTGTAGAGATACAAAATCTCCTCTAGTCAGAGTATGCCCCAGTCCGCGTCCTGCCCACTTTGTGGGATAACCTCCCCATCTGGCTAATGGGATGAGAGAAATAGGATAAAGTGTGATCCCTGCCCCTTACAGTTGGTAGATCACACCCAAGTTGGTGGATGCAGGTGTTTCACCATCTAACTCACAAGGGTCAAGATGAGAATATCAGGGACAAAAGGGTAGAGTGTGACCCTTACCTTCGATAAGTTGATCTCACCTATTGTTAGGGACTTTGGGATAGAGTGTGATCCCTACGCACAGGGTAGGTTTGATCTCTCCCATTGTCTTTGGATACAAAGTGGAAGCAAAGGGCTCCCCTATTGTGATTCTTCTTCTTTAGATTCAAAAGTGTTAAGCATGAGATAGGCAGTGGTGTAGGCACGATACTTACCTCTCATGTTAAGTGTCATCCCTCCTATTGTCAGTGGCTCCCCGATGGCAATGATCCCAGTGGCTCCCCGCTAGTAATTCTTTCGAGTGGTAGCAGAGTCTCCCCGATGATGATTTTTCGAAGCAGTTGGTTTCTTAGTCCCCTTGGCTAAGCACATGCAGTTTCTTAGCCTCCTGGCTGAGTAGATTCTTGGTATTAGATTCAGGGTGGTAGCTTCCTAGCTACCCTACAATGATTTTTCTTCCTTGGATTTGAAATTGCTCAACAATTAGAGATGAGCAGAGATGAATCAAAACGAGATATGACTTGATGATTATGATGATTCTATCTCAAATGATTGTATTGATTATTGGATGTAGAGTGGAAGTCGAATGCTCCCCTATGATGTTGATGTGTGTTAATTTTAGATAACAATGGTATGTTCTATGCTTGCAACAATTACTTCAATGTCCTTTTATTAGCCCAATGTCAATTCCACTTTAAATTCCAATAGCAATCACATAAACCATTATTACATTGACAGTAACTATAGATAGAACATAAACAATAAATGCAGAAGACATGTCAAGACAAGAGAACACCAATATTTGGCTAATGCTAGGGAAAAACACCAAGATGCGGAAAACCCTTAATCCTTCTTATTATCAAAGATCAAATGTTCAGCAGAGAGAGAATGTCCAATAAAGTACAATGATGAACATCAAAGTCAATGTGACTTGACTTTTGCAATTTACCCAAACCAATGTAAATCTGATCAGTTTGAACTTTGAAGAAGTTCTGCAATTCTGTAAAGTCAACAGCAATCAACGTGCCCTAACCAATCAATAGTCAACAGTCAAAGCACCTCCTTTTGAGCTCGGTCAAATTCAGTCAAACTCGGCCTTCCTTGCTAGTCAAAGTCAACCCAAAACAATTCTCCAAAGTCTGGTCAAACTCAGTCAAAAGAGAGAGAAATTCTACTGTAATTTTATGCGATCATAACAACAGTCAACCCTAAAGTCAACACTAGTCAAAGTGCCCAAATTTCCTTGATTTCTAAGCCAAACAACTCGGCCTTCCAAGATTGAACTTTTGCTGGTGAAAGTAAGTCAAACCAAGAAGAGGAACTCGATCAAACAAAGTTAAATTGTCCTGCTGCAAAAAATCAACGCATAAAGTCAAAGACGCCCTCCAAAACCCTTGCACGTGTGAAGAAGAATAGGTTGCCTGTGATCTGTACAAACCAATCAATGTAGGAGAGAGAAGGAATTATGTGAGTTGAATGTGCCAAAAGAGGATGAAGGTATCTTCTATTCTATTTTTTAGGAAACGTTAAGCCTGAGCCCGTTTCTGGGCAGAAACAGTACGGAAACATGGAAACGCATTTGGTACGGCCTGGAAACGCATTTCAAGTCGTCCTGCCACATTTCACGTGGGGTAAACATGGCCAATTACAGCCTAAAACATGTTTCCAAGTCGTACAACCACGTTTCAGCAATAAAGTGACTTTTTTCAACAACGACAAAAAAAACGTTTTTATTTTTTTATTTTCGCTCCCTACCAATTCAGGTGTGATAAAGGGAGTTATTGAAGATTGGAAACAAATTTTTTTGAGTGGGGCAGCCTAATGTTCAAGCCTATAGTAGTGTTGATATGCAATTCATGGTAATGTTAAATTCTTGAAGTAAAAGTGACATTCTCCTTTATCTTTCATTTTCATCCTTTTACTTAAATTTTTAACATTACCATGAAATGACTCAGAATGTTTGAGAGTGGTTTCACCCTCACTGGATTTCATATGGAGAAAGATAAATTTTAGATCTCACTCAAAATCCAGCAAACTTATTATTTGTTCAAGATTTCAGGATTGGGGGGACTGCAATGTTTCCATTGGATTTTTTCATGTACTAGGGTATGGAACTTGTATTTAATCAAGAGCACTAAGGTTGTTTAACTATGCAGGAGGAGACTCCCAATCAAGTAGGAGACAAGAAATTAGAAATTTCTCGTGGGTGATTTTGGATATTGCTATTTTCATTATTTGATCATTCAAGAGTAAATGTGATGTAAATTTAGAGACTTATAGTTTATGCATTGACATTGGACAATTTAATCATAATGTAATAAATTATAATGTATCATGTATGCTTTATGATTGCACATATTTCTTATATATATATATATATATATATATATATATATATATCGCGTTTCCTCATTTCCAAAATTTGGGGGGGGTCACGTTTCGTACCCATACACGTTTCCCCATAGCGTGCAACTTAGCTTCTAATTATATGCATTGCAGGGAAATCAATTTGCCCAACTTGTCCCCAAGTCGACCTTGACCAATTGTGCTCTTGTGGGCTTAACATCAAAAACATATTTTTCCTTGTCCGATTTTAATGCTTCCAAGGTCGATTTTGATCCTCACGAAAAGAGAAATATTGTCTAATAATCATCTTAAGTCAATGAGCTACCCAAAGTGGAATTTGGCGCTAGTTGCACATTTTAACAATGTGGATTGAGATGGACTCCCATATGATGATTCTTCTTCTTCTTCTATTAGATCGAGATTGTTCAATTGATGAACAAAGTTCAAGATGTGACGAGATGGACATTTTGTTGATATAGCTGAGTCGGAGGTCACATGATTTGACCTGAAGATTAGTAGGGTTTGAGGACTGATCTCCCCTACCATTAGTTATGGATTCCCCCTCTTTTATGAGATGAGACAAGACCAAATATGATGATGATGTAGTTGCATGCCTTCTCAAATTGGGACATGTCAACCAACATGAGTTTGATCCGAAAAGGAGTCAAGCAAAGCATAAATGAAATGAGGCTTTTGATGTTGATGGAAATCTCTCCCTAGCTGAGAGGGAGTGTTAAATTGGGTAGCATCAGGACAAATTTCCCCTAAGGGAAACCCTGAGCCCCTTGTGAAAACCATCAAGCCCCTGATTATTTAATATGTGTGGGCATGTCTAATTTAATTTGAGCAAGTAATAATTAAAATATTATTAAGTTAAATTCAAATTCAAATGTTTCCCTCCTAAAAACCCTAAGTCGGCTCCTCTATCGAAAAATCACTCCCGCATAAGTATATAAGTCTAAGGTATGGCTCATTACAAAACTGTTGAGATTTTGAGGTAGCATTAGGTGTGCTCTAGCCCTGAAATTTTGTGAAAGGGCTAAGACACACGACACCTCCAAAACCCGGAAAGAGTTTGGAGAAATTTCATCTAGTGTATGAGATATTCAAATAATTAATTTTTTTAATGAGAACCTATTTACAGGGAGAAATGTCCGGCCAACGGTAAGGTATCTCCCCGGTATAAAAGCCCAACTAGACTCTAAACCGTTTGTGATAGGGATCCCGTCTAGGGTGTGGGTCCGACTACCGCTAAATATTTCTCTTCTCGGACACAAACGAGCTATGCAGACCTGTGGACACACGATTATTTGAATAATACAAGACAAATGGTTGATGAGTCTCAATGTACATAAAACACTACAAATAGCAAAAAGTGAGTTAAAACATGTAGCCAAAGGAAATGTTGTTAGCAGCAGATCATTAGGGTCATGCCTGTAAAAGTTGTTCAAACCACAGAAGAAATAGTCCTTTCTGGTCAAAACACCCTTCAATCCCTTGAGCGTTTGTGAAAGATGAGATAATGTTAGTGACAAAGCTGCTAGCAATATACTCGATTAAATATCACTATACCATTTACACATTAAGTAAGCTTAAACGTAAAAATGGTAGAAGCAGCAAACGCATATCATAAAAAAGATATTTGATGCATGAGACAAAATATTCATAATGTTAACACACAAGTCCTCATCAGATCCAATAGTGGAATCAAAACATTTGTTGTATTCATTCCCAAAAATATGTGTCCAATGCTATACAATTATCTTTGCTCCTTTGGAGTCCAAAAAAAAAGATCCTTTACAATTCCTCGAAGGGAGTAATTATAGAACAAAATTGACCCTTGGGTGTCCCTGACTTTTCGCCTTCCTAACCATTGACATACTCTGCGACTCGAAGGGAATTTGCAACTTGTGACCTTGGCTTTGACTGCGACCTGCAACTCCTCTTGTCTATTGCGACCTACAACCCCTCCTGTTTGTTGCGACCTGCGACTTGGTCATGGGAGCAATTGGGTGATTGTGAGATCAGGGACGTCTACCTGCTGTTGTTCTTTGAGGTAATTTTGCTATGCTTGATAATTTGCAGCAACTGGGGAGACCTGAGGAGTATCTTCTCTCAATTTGTGAAGGCACTCGAGAGCATTCGAGATCAAAGTCCCTCTCTTGATCGTGATCTAATTGGACAGGGAGGCCAGCTTGGTATAGATCCGAACCGATGTCACAATGAATTGAACAAGATTTTCTTGTGATGCCGGAAGGTCTTGAGAAGCAGTTGCTTGAATTATGGGTTGTAGAAATGCTTGAATGTTTTGGGCGACTTCTTCCCATGTTTTTTCTCCGTCTAGTGCACCCAGAGAAGGAATGTGGTGTACTTCGACCATTGAATCGATGCCGCTAATCAGATGTTCATATGTGGACATTACTTTCTCTAGATCCTTGACTAGCTTCTCTTTGGATTGTACCTTTATCCGGATTTGAACTTTGTCGTTTTGGGTGCAAATCCAATCTTTCCTAGGCAAGGTGTCTGGATCCTACGGATACATGTTTGACCATTCTAGTATTTTGTCCAAGGTAGTGGAAGCTTCCTTCAGCTGTGCAGTCCTCCTCTTGGTTTCTGCTTGTGCTTTTAGTAGTGCGCGACTGTCTGTTTTATTGTAAACATTTCTTCATATACTTGCTTCACGGTGGCTTCCAAAGTGACCAACTCTCTTTGAATGGTAAGTGGCACTTCATTAGTTGGGGCATTCTTAACCTGAAGCTGTTGGATTTCTTCTTCTAGCTCCTTCTTTTCTTGTTCCAACTGAGCTGTGTTTTGTTCAGAGGCCTGTAGTCTATTTTGCAGGGACAAAATTTCTCTACTCATTCTGCTAACATTCTCCTCTGTGGCTACCGCAAAGGCGGTCCCGACCGATGCAATCATAACTAGATTGGTCCTGGCATCCAAGACTATATCCTTTTCCGTTGTGGCCGTGAGAGGTGCGGCAGGGTTCTGTGCTAAACATCTTCTTTTTTCTTGCCTGATCTTGTGTGTGAACTGATCATAGGTTAGTCTTGTTAGATCGAAGACTTCTTCGTCCTGATCCTCGGAGGCACTAAGTTCCGAGAGAGTAAAACGCACACTGATCGCAGGAGTTGTCGAAGGCATCTCAATGTGTGGCATCTCTGTCTTTTTCCCTATCTCTGTAGGAGGTATCTTGCTTCCTTCTGCTTCCTTGGAGGAATCTTCCTTTGACTTCTGACTTTCTTCCTCCCTCCTCCTTTGCTCAGCTTCTGCTTCATCCTGCTTTTCTTTTAGCTGGCATTCAACTTCTGCTTCATCCTGCTTTTCCTTTAGCTGGCGTTCAGCTTCTGCTTTAGCCTGCTTTTCCTTTAGCTGGCATTCAGCTTCTGCTTTATCTTGCTTTTCCTTTAACTAGCACTCAGCTTCTGCTTTATCTTGCTTTTCCTTTAACTGACGCTCAGCGTCTGCCTTTTCTTCCTCTTCTTTCCTTCTTTGTTCCTCTTCCTCTTTCCTGCGGGTTTCCTCCACCCGCTTCTTCTTTTGTTCTTCCTTTAGTTGTTTCTTTCGTTTATCCTCCCTTCTTTCGCCTTCTCCTTGACTTCTTGTTGCACTTTAGCCTCCTTTTCTCTTTGTTGTTTAGAAGGGTTACCGCCTATATCAGTCCTTTGCTTCTTGGCTTTGGAAGTCGAGGCTCCTCCTAGCATGTGGATTCTTTCCTCTAAAGTTTGATTATCTTGTTCCTCTTGATCGGTTGATTCTTCTGGAGCAGCCTCCCTGCCTTTGTTGTACCAGTTCTTGATTCGATCTTCGGATGGGCATTCCGTGTGCTGGTAACTCCATTTAAATTTGGCTCGTTTGCAATGTGCGGGGATGATTCTTTCAGGATCATACATCCGGTGTGTTACGAGTGGTAAATAAAAACCCTTGGTTTCCTCAGCCTCTGCCTCTACTTCCCTGAAATCTTTGACTATGTAGGCGCCGATAGTAAGCGGAAGAGTAGGCCATGGCTTTTTCTTGCCCTTGGTGAGAACCTTTGAAAACCACCTGTCATCTAGTAACATACTTCTTGAAGGAGTAATTTGTCGGTGACGAATTGGGGCAGTGCATGGGGTGCCTTGAGCGACCCGAAGACTCGGATGAAAGTGCTATCTGTGACAAGAAACCAGTTGGCCACTCAGGTTATTGTCTCCATGGCTCGCCCAGACATGCACGGGGTATCTTTTCCAAATAGCTTTCCGTAGAGCACGGGGATGAAGTTGTGCGAGATTGACTATATATCCTGCTTATACTTGGAGTCCCAAAACACTTGCAACTCCTTGTGGATTGGTCCGCTACGCTCCGCATCCCAGTTGTGTGCCCATCCCTCAAAATGGCACCTTGCGCATACTGCATCCAACAGGTATGAAGCCATATAAAACTCAGATGCGCATCACTCATCAGGTGCTTGTGCTACATCAATGTTTGATCTGAGGGCTGCTATTATCAAGTTGCCCCAGTTGAAACAAGTACCATATGTAGTGACAGCGTACATAAGGGGAAACCAGGTACCATTGAACATAGTGGCATCTGCTCAGCCATATATTCTGCACATCATGGCTGCAACCAGCTTGTAAGCTCTCCTCAGACCTTTTGTCTTATATTTCTGATCCTTCTTATACTTGAACTTTTCGGGGTCCTCCCACCATCCTTTCAGAGTTTCTACTACGGGTACTGCATGAGCGGCTGCCCAGTCAGTGTTGAAGGTATGTTCCCGAGTGGGGAGTGCATAGTATACTTCCGCATCCCCTCCCTTTAGGTTAGCGAATGTTTTCCCTAAGTGATCTCGAATGACCCACATTCTAGAGTCAACCTTTTGGAGGATCCATTCAATAATCTCTGCGCACGGTAATATGGGTGGATGGGCGCCTGCATAGTGGAGTTTGGACCTTTTGACCTGAACGTACACCTACCGGTCTGGAAGATCTTTTGGGAAATCAGGCTTGGTGAACTCCTGATATATTTGGTACCAACTCATCTTGTCCCCCTTTCCGAGCACACAGGTGGTGTCTCTATATATGGGGGGCGGGGAAGGGGGCATGCCTTCTTCTGACATTTCTATTTCCGGACTCTTGTTCCTCTTCCGAACAGCTGGGGGTCCCATCTCGCTTGAGGCCGAAGAGATGGACACACACTCGAGCTCAGCTTCGATGTTCCCTGACATGTTCATAAAACAATCCCACGATAAGGCGGATGGCATAATTATAACTATGTCAAGACCAATAAAATTTGCAAATGACTCCTACCAAACATTATCTGAAGAAAAGCTTAGTCCTGCGACTTGGCGACCTAGCGACCAGGTCGCAAGGTCGCATCAATTCAAATTTTCAAAGAGCTACGACTTGGCGACCTTGCGACTAGGGCGCTAGGTCGCGTTGGCCGAGACTTTCAAGGAAGCACGACCTAGCAACTTGGCGACCTTGCGACTAGGTCGTTGGGTCGCTTCGGTTAAAATCTTAATGAAGTGCGACCTGGCGACTTGGCAACCTTGCGACTAGGTCGCTAGGTCGGGGGTCGCGCTAGGGCTTCCTTACAGGTTACGCGGCCGAAAACAGGTGAAATAACACAAATAACGATCATAAGAGCTCATCTGGGCCTTTGAAGCTTTCTTTGGGTGAGTTAGGAAAGGTCCCTGAGGCAGATAATGGGGCAGAGAGGCTTCAGAGAAAATACAAGGAAATAAATGGTACATGTCATGAGGGAGGTAGGTAGGTTTTGCAAAAGGGTTGTCGGGGAGCTTGAGCGAGGTCAAAGCAAGGCTAAATAGGTTAGGGGCAAGAGCAGGATTGGCAAAAATTAACCAAGAAGGAAAAAACAGGAGGATTAGGCAACTTACCCGGGAAAAACGCGCTCCAACTGGCTTGTTAGAGGCGTTACTTGATCGTTCGCGCAGGTCGAATGCGATCTGCGCGACCCTTTTATTTATAAAGGGGTCGCATGTGCAGGGTCGCAACTTAGGTAAGGTTGATGCGATGTGCGACCTTACAACCTTGAGACCTAGCAACCTGGAGGTCGCAAGGTCGCAGGGTCGCATGGTCACAATTCTCAAGTGTTAGACTTACATGCGACCTTGCAACTTAGCGACCTGAGGGGTCGCAAAGTCGCAAGGTCGCAAGAATTTGGTTTGATCAGTTCTGCGACTTTGCGACTTAGCAGTTTATAGGAGTGGGCCTGGATCGGACTCTATCTTTACCAAGAGGTTAGGGGCTCAAAAATTTTAAAAAGGGGCAAAATTTTGGAGGGTGTTGTAGCAGCTACAACAAAACCCTAAGTCTAACTTAGGGAATTAGAAAAATTAAAGTGAATTAATTAAACACATGTGATGAAATGTTCTAAGTGAGGTGGATCAAACAGTGTTTTAATCTAAGCCGTTGATTAGAGATTAGATCACGGTCGTTGGTTTTCCAACAAGAAAAGTATAAGAGAAAGGCTTGGGGTTAGTTGGAGACACACACACATTGGCAGAGCACTGAAGCGGGATTTTGCTGAGAAATTCGGAACGAGTTGCAGTGCAGTGAGGGGCAGAGCTCGGCAAGGGATGATCGGATCCAAGGCCGAGAATACAGCAAGGAAGAGGGGCAGTGAGTACCAGTCAGCGCAGAGCCAACTAGGAGGATGTAGTTCAGCCAACACCACGCAGAGACTGCGCAAATGCTGTGTAATCCCAGCCAGGGTGACGCAAACCTAGCCAACGTAGCGCAAGGGCAGCGCAACACCAGCCAGGGTGACACAGTCCCAGCCAGGGCAGCACAGAGGCAGCGCAACACCAGTCAGGGTGACGCAGTGTGGACGCTGGCTAGTTAAGGGCTGACGCAGAGGCTGTAGATGCAGTGCTGAGGGTTCCAGTAGGCCAGAAGGGGCTCGTGATCTGTAAATCTTGTTTGAGGGTGTGATACAGCCATATCTTCTGTCTCTGAGTGAAAGGTACTTATTGTCGTGTAATTTCTCTATAGGTCCAACCATGTCTAGTGCCTAGAATGTTGTATTCAAATTCTGCATAATAATATAAACCCTCTAGAGCTGTTGCACCGGTTTTCCCGCATTGGGTTTTTCCAGGGACATTTCTCTGAAAAGTCGTGTGTAATCTTGTCACATGTGTGCATTGTTCAGTAAATGATTTGTAGATGTGTAGGCTGCAGTCGGTGTCTACTTTATGAATATTTCAGTTAAATAACTTGTTAATGTTAATGAAACAAGTAGGTGAAGTAGATCTAGATACCGCAGTAGGGTTTCAGTTTTGAAACCTTCACATGGTATGAGAGCATTGCAGATCAAGTTGATCCACCAGCAAAGCGACTTGAGAAGATTGCTACAGAGAACGCAGCTAAAGCAACAGAGTTCCAGAGAGGGTAGGCAGCACCAAGAGGACGCAGTCCCAGCAAAGGCCATGCAGAGGCTAACACAGACCCAGCTGAGTGACGTAGAGGCAGTGCAAAGCCTTCCAGAGTGACGCGGGAGTAGCCTACGTTGCGCAGTCGCTACACAGAGGCTGCGCTGAGCCAGTCTGCTCACGCAGAGGCCAGCCAAAGGGATGCAGTCCAGTTTTTGAGGTTGATGTGCAGATTTGCCAGCTAGAGGAATCTTCAGAGGTTGCTGGTGTGGCAGAGATTCTGTCGGTGCAGAATCGTGCCTAACAAAGTTGACAAGAGTGGGAGGAGAACAATTGCTCAGCAGATCTGCGCCAAACAGATCTGAGATTCGATCAAGAGGGTGATCGTAGAGAACTACTTCAGTTGTTTTTGGCTAAGGATTTCCAGGAGGGAAATCAGTTGTCAGAGGGAGCAGCTACTATAGAGGATTTCTAATCGCCAAGAAACCTAGATCCAGTTTTCTGTTTGAGTGTTGCAGCAAAAAGAGGGAGAGGAGTATCTGTTCTGACAGATTTGAGCAGAGATGTTGTCTCATGGGCTGAGAGATCGGGACAGGTTGGACGGCATGTCCAACTTCATCATCTGGAGGGCCAGGATCCTGACAGTCCTGCATGAGTACGGCATCAAGGACCACGCTGAGAATGTCCTAGTTGTGCCTACCGATGCAGATACTCTGAAAAAATTCAAGGAGAATCAAGCGCGGGCAAAGCGCTTGATCATGGATGGAGTCAAAGATCGCGTCGTGCCACATATTGTCGGGAAGAACACGGCAAATGAAATGTGGACAGCTTTGGACACGATGTATCAAGGAGGCTCCGTCCAAAGAAAGATGCTTGTGGAGAATCAGATGCGGTTGTTCCAGATGCAAAAGGGTGAGGAAATAGATCCCTTCCTCTTCAGACTTCATACTATCCGGGATCAACTGATTGCCATGGGTATGACTCCGGATGAGGGGCTCTTGGTGAGGACTACCCTGAATGCAGTCACCGAGGAATGGGAAACGTTTATCCAAAGCATCTTGGGAAGGGCAGTGTTACCATCCTGGGCGAATACGTGGGCAATCCTCCGTCAGGAGGAAATCAAGAGATTTACCAAGAGGCAAAGCAGTAGCAATGGTATAATCAAAGTAAAGAAAGAGGAGCAGAAGGATGCAGTCGTTGCATCAAAGGGACAGAGGCAGCAAGGGAAGAAGAAGAGGGACCTATCCAAGGTCTAGTGCTTTAATTGTGGCGAACTTGGACACTTCACCAACAATTGTCCTAAGAAAAAGGACAAGGGATCTTCTGAATCCAAGGCAGCGGCAGCAAAGGGGGACGATGGTAGTGATGATGACGTAGCCATGGGTGCTCATGAGCCACGCAAGTGGGGTGATATTGATCTGTAGAGCAGCTATAGATGGAGGGTGGCAGGATCCTTGAGGTGCCCAAACTCTTGGAGCACATATGAGCTACAAGAGCCTTAAGACGGTAGCGGGACAAGTGGAGCATTGGGTGCAAGAGATCACAGTGAAGCGAAGGGTAAAGCTAGGACATTGTAGATGGGAGCAACGGAGTGCAGCAGAAGCGCAGAGGCTGATGGGACTTCAGCAGCACAGAGGGGCAGTGCTTACGCAGTGCAGAGTTGCAGCAGCGTAGTGGCTTCAGGAGGACAACACAACGCAGCAATCAAGGGAGCTTCAATGATGAGATGCAGCCCGACTGACTTGTCTATCAGTGATTGGGCAAGGGTCCTTCAGTTGCTTACTTCTCAGCCGCTGAGTTTCAGTGCAGCAGTTGGCAGCATGATGCAGCAAATTGAGAGGGAGCTGCAATACGAATGTAGCAGTGTCAGTGGCAGTGACATGGGAAACAGTACAGAAATTAGCAGCGCAATGGATGGAGGGCAGCAAGCCAAGCATCAGCATTGCAGTGACCAATGTCGAGATCTGGCGATACTTAGTGTGGATGTAAATCTAGAGCACACTCCTCGCTAAGAGGGAGTGTTGAGATTTTGAGGTAGCATCAGGTGTGCTCTAGCCCTGAAAATTTGTGGAAGGGCTAAGACACACGAGACCTCCAAAACCCAGAAAGCGTTTGGAGAAATTTCATCTGATGTATGAGATATTCAAATAATTAATTTTTTAATGAGGACCCTAAGTCTAACTTAGGGAATTAGAAAAATTAAAGTGAATTAATTAAACACGTGTGATGAAATGTTCTAAGTGACGTGGATCAAGCAGTCTTTTAATCTAAGCCGTTGATTAGAGATTAGATCACGGTTGTTGGTTTTCCAACGAGAAAAGTATAAGAGAAAGGCTTGGGGTCAGTTGGAGACACACACACATTGGCAGAGCACTGAAGCTAAGTCGAATTTTTGGGGCGGTGCTTTGCTAAGAAATTCGAAACGAGTTGTAGTGCAATGAGGGGTAGAGATCGGCGAGAGATGATCTGATCCAAGGCCGAGAATACAGCAAAGCAGAGGGGTAGTGAGTACCAGTCAGCACAGAGCCAACTAGGAGGATGCAGTTCAGCCATCACCATGCAGATTGCGCAGATGCTGCATAATCCCAGCCAGGGTGACGCAGACCCAGCCAGTTCAGCGCAACACCAGCCATGGTAACACAGTCCCAGCCAGGGCAGCACAGAGGCAGCACAACACCAGTCAGGGTGACGTAGTGGGGACGTTGGCCAGATGAGCGTTGACGCAAAGGCTGCAGATGCAGCGTTGAGGGTTCCAGTAGGCCAGAAGGGTCTCATGATCTATAAATCCCGTTTGAGGGTGTGATACAACCATATCTTATGTCTCCGAGTGAAAGGTACTTATTTTCGTGTAATTTCTCTATAGGGACAACCATGCCTGGTGCCCATAATGTTGTATTCAAATTCTACATAATAATATAAACCCTCTAAAGCTGCTGCACCGGTTTTCCTGCATTGGGTTTTTCAGGGGACATTTGTCCGAAAATTTGTTTGTAATCTTGTCACATGTGTGCATTGTTTAGTAAATGATCTGTAGATGTGTAGGCTGCAGTTAGTGTCTACTTTAGTGTTTTTCTCAATATTTCAGTAAAATAACTTGTTAATGTTAATGAAACAAGTAGGTGAAGTAGATCTATATATTGGCCTATTGATTGTATCGTTGTGAATCAATTACAGTTCTGTGGGATCGCAATTTTGGAGGCTCACCCAACAAATTCTAAGGCATGGATTTGTACATTGATCTCTTCATATATTTCATGGGTTTGCACTCCTGTATGACATCATCTTTGTGAAGGACTCGCATATACAATGACTTGCTCTCATTACCGTCACAGTATATACTACAGTCGGTGAATTCCTTGACTTCACTTTAGCATTGCATTCCAAATCTCAGCACAAAACTTGCATCTCCCTTATGGCACACGAACCGCATAGCATTGATCTTACTCGACCATAATAAAATTGGTCTCGCTTTATATCTCTCGCTCAATGGCATTACTCACGAGTCATAGATCTTCAGATGTAGTTCCTTTGAGGTATTTTGCAAGGGTTATAACTCTCCACTCACATGACTATAGTACGGGTATGGTCCAGAACTACCCCCGAGACTCATGCTACAGGTCCTCTCTCACTATGTATGACCTCGCATGGTATTACAATCTGATGTTTCAATTTAATGGCTCGCATATCATCCCAGTTTGTTTGGTATGACTCTCGCACACTGACACGGCGTTGTTTCTAGCATCATTACAGTTTGTATGATAAGACATCATTACAATTGCTATGACATATTACAGTTTAAATTGGCATCATATGTCATTGCTCCCCTGCGATCATGAAGGCATCGACTCTCTCCTATTGGTTGTATGTCATGTTCCTTTGCACAATTCATATGGTATCTCTTGCATGGTTCATTGAGAGTTCATGATAATGAATTCATGACATATACCTACGTCATATGATCTCATTATAATGTTGTATGGCATCCTGATTAACTCTCAGTATGGGCATCAACCTATAATATTGCCTTTCTGCATTATATGGATCAGTGGTATAGTATATGCATTGATTAGGTGTGTTCGGTATCTGTGGGCAGCGATCATTATATATGGAAAGATATCTATAGGAACTATGAAGATTAACTGTAATCTTATATATAGGAGGAACCTTGCACTTACAGTATGAGTAATATGACAACAGCCCTTTAGAAGTTAGTGTTGAGATTTTGTGTAGTTTGGGTAGCATTAGATGTGCTTTAGCCCTGAAATTTTGTGGGGGGGCTAAGACACACTTGAACTCCAAAACACAGAAAGTGTTTGGAGAAATTTCATCTGGTGTTCAAGTTATTCTAATAATTGATTATTTTAATGTATTTCCTAAGTCTAAACTTAGGAAAATTAAATAATTAAAGTGAATTAATTAACACGTGTTGAAATGTTCTAAATGACACGGATCAAACAGTCTTTTAATCTCAGCCGTTGATGAGTGTTTTAATCTTGGCGATTAATGAGATCCATGAAAAAGTATAAGAGAAAGGCTTGAAGGTCAGTTGGAGAGACACACACAGATGCAGAGCTGAGAGACTGATCTGGAATTCTAGGGCAGGGTTTGCTAAGAATTTCCGAAGGAGTTTTCTGCAGCGAGGGGTAGTATTCGCTAAGGGGATGATCTGATCCTGGAGCCAAGAGTCAGCAAGAGGCAAAGGAGCAGCTTTCAAGGACAGCGCAAAGGAGAAAGGGCAGCAGCAACAGCTACGCAAGCCCAGGAAGGGGTAGCGCTGCAGTTTTAGAGAGCTTCAAAGTTACGCAGAGGCCTCCAAAGCCAGCATAAGGACTGCGTCACCCACTCTGGGGTAACGCAGTCCCTCTCTGAGCAGCGCAGAGGCATGTAGAGCCTAGCAGGGCTAACGCTGGGGCTTCAGGGGCAGCGCTAGGGTTTCTAGGGCCAGATCCGGGCTGAGTCTTGTAAATCTCGTTTGAGGTTGTGGACCAGTCGGAATTTTGGTCTCAGAACAGCAGGTTAGCTGCAGATCTAATTTTATTCTCCGTCGGGTGAACCAGTTGGGTGCCTAGATTTGTTGTACTCAGAATCTACTTATTAATAATAAACCCTCATATCTGCTGCACTGGTTTTCCCGCTTTGGATTTTTCCAGGGACTTATGTCCAAAAATCAGTGTGTCACTTTGTTTGAATGAGCGTACTATTCAGTTAATGATTTGCATGTGTAGGTTGTTAGTTGTGTTTACTTTGGTATTTCTGAATATTATTTATGAAGATAACTTGTATAATTTAATCAAGTAGGAGAAGTAAACCATGATACCACAGTAGGATTTTCACATGGTATCAAAGCGATAGTAGATCAAGCTGAATCTCAAGCAAATCGGCTGAAGAATATTTTTTCTGCAGGACAAGCAACAGAGATCCGAAAGGGGCAGCTTGGCAGCAGGAGGACGCAAACCCAAGAAGGGGCAGCGCTATAGCAATAGAAGGCTATCAGGCTTATGCAGAGCCATCCCAGGCCAACGTAAGGACTGCATCACCCAGTCTGAGGTTACGCAGTCCACTTATGAGCAGCACTGAGACTACGCTGGGCCAATCAGTGAGACACAGTCTAGTCATTCTTCCTGTTGCAAAGAAGCCTTGCCAAGATCCGGAAGCAGTGCTTCGGATCTTTAGCAGTGCTGGTGTGGTGGAGATTCTGTCGATGCATAATTGTGCCTAGCTAAGTCAACAAAGAGCGGGAGGAAGACAGTCACTCAGCAGATCTGAGCCAAACAGATCTGAGATTCGATCAGGAGGGTGATCGGAGAGTACTGTCCGATTGTGTTTGGGTGAAAATTTCCAGGAGGGAAATCAGTGGTGAGAGGGAGCAGTTACTATAGAGGGTTTCTAATCACCAAGAAACCCAGATCCAACATTTTCTGTTGAGTGTTGCAACAGAAAGAGGGAGAGGAGTATCTGTTCAGACAGATCTGAGCAGATGGCGCGATATCGACTGAGAGATCAGGATAGGTTGGACGGCATGTCCAACTTTGCTATCTGGAGGGCCAAAATCCTGTCAGTTTTGGATGAGTATGGTCTCAAAGATCATGCAGAGAAGGTTCTAGTTGTACCAACCGATGCAGATCCTCTAAAGAAGTACAAAGAAAATAAAGCGCGGACTAAGCGTTTGATCATGGACGGAGTCAAAGACCACGTCAGACCTCATATTGCCAGAAAGAATACAGCAAATGAGATGTGGGTAGCCTTGGACACAATGTATCAAGGAGGCTTTGTCCAACGAAGGATGCTTCTGGAGAACCAGATGCGGTTGTTCCAAATGATGAAGGGTGAAGAGATAGATCCATTCATCTTCAGACTTCGAACTCTCCAAGATCAGCTAATTGCCATGGGTGCAAATCCGGATGAGGGGCTCTTAGTGAGGACGGCCCTAAATGCAGTCTCTGAAGAATGGGAAACATTTGTCCATAGCATTCTGGGCAGGGCAACGTTACCATCATGGGTAGACATGTGGGCTATCCTCCGTCAAGAGGAAATCAGGAGAATCACGAAGAGGCAAAGCAACGAAAGCAGATCAGCCAGAGTGAAGAAAGAAGAGGAGGATGATGTAGCCCTTGCATCAAAGGAAAGGATGCAGCAAGGGAAGAAAAAGAGGGACCTTTCCAAGGTCCAGTGCTTTAACTGTGGCGAACTTGGACACTTCGCCAGGACTTGTCCTAAGAAGGACAAAGGATCTTCTGAATCCAAGGTTGCAATAGCGAAGGATGATGGCTCTGATGATGATGCAGCCATGAGTGCTCATGTGCCTCGAGAGAAGAGGTGGGGTGACATGGATCTGTAGAGAAGCTACAGATCAGAGTGGTGGGATCCTTGAGTCAGCCCTACTCTTGGATCACATACGAGCTACAGGAGCCTGAAGAGAGTAGCGGGATGAGTCGGGAGATGGTTGCAAAAGGTCACAGTGAAGCAGAGGGCAGAGTTGAAGAGTTGAAGAGGGAGCAACGTAATGCAGAGGCAGCAGCAGCGTGGAGGCAACAACGTAGAGGCTGATGGGACTTCAGCAGCGCAGAGAGGTTGAGCTCACGCAATTCAGTGTTGCAGCAATGCAGTGGCTTCAGGAGGACAGCGTAAATCGGCAGCCAAGGGAGCTTCAGTGATGGAAGGTAGCCTGACTTATCTGTCAACGATTGGGCAGGAGTCTTTCAGTTGCTTACTTCTCGGCAACTGAGTTGTAGTGCAGCAGTTAGCAGTGGCAGTGCTATGGGCAGCATGATGCAGCAATTTGAGAGGGAGCTGCAGTACAGATGTGGTAGTGTCAATGGCAGTGACATGGGCAGCAATACAGAGAGCAGAGTGCAGTGGATGGAGGGCAGCAGGCCAAGCATCAGCAGCACATAAACCAACATCAAGATCTTGTAGTACATGGTGTGGATGTATTGCTAGAGCACACTCCGTGCTAAGAGGGAGTGTTGAGATTTTGTGTAGTTGGGGTAGCATCGGGTGTGCTCTAGCCCTGAAGTTTTGTGGAGGGGCTAAGACACACTTGAACTCCAAAACCCAAAAAGTGTTTGGAGAAATTTCAGTTGGTGTTCAAGTTATTCAAATAATTAATTATTTTAATTTATTTCCTAAGTCTAAACTTAGGAAAATTAAATAATTAAAGTGAATTAATTAACACATGTGCTAAAATGTTCTAAATGACACGAATCAAGCAGTCTTTTAATCTCAGTCGTTGATGAGTGTTTTAATCTCGGTCGTTGATGAGATCAATGAAAAAGTATAAGAGAAAGGCTTGAGGGTCAGTTGGAGAGATACACACAGATGCAGAGTTAAGAGACTGATATGGAATTCTAGGGCAGGGTTTGCTAAGATTTTCAGAAGTAATTTTCTGCAGTGAGGGGTAGTATTGGCTAAGGGGATGATCTGATCCCAGAGCCAAGAGTCAGCAAGAGGCAGAGGAGCAAACACTTTTCAAGGATTCGCTGGGCAGAGATATACAAGTACCAGTTAGCTATGTTAGCCGTAGAAGCTTTCGCCCACTACGCAGCCTAGGAAGGGGCAGCCGTCATAGCCAGAGAGCTTCTCGCAGTTACGCAGCAGGCTTTCCGTATAGCCGTAAGGACCGCATCACCCACCAAGCCAAGGCGTCCTCTCTACAAAGTAGAGCCTACAGGCCGACGCCGGGGCTTCAAAGGGTCACTGGTTTTCTAGGGCCGTGGTCCTGTGCTGTTCCTGTAAACTTACAAGGGTGGATCAGTCATAATTTTGGTCTTAAAACAGCAAGTTAGTTGCAAATCTAATTTTATTCTCTGTAGGGTGAACCAGTTGGGTGCCCAGATTTGTTGTAATCAAAATCTACTTAATAATAATAAACCCTCACATCTGTTGCACCAGTTTTACAGCTTTGGGTCTTTCCAGGGACTTATGTCCAAAAATCAGTGTGTCTCTTTATTTGAATGAGCGTACTATTCAGTAAATGATTTGCATGTGTAGGTTGTTAGTTGTGTTTACTTCAGTATTTTCTGAAGATAACTTATATAATTTAATCAAGTAGGAGAAGTAAACCATGATACTACAGTAGGATTTTCATAGTTAGTTCACAATCGAAGTTCTGAACTAACTTGAGTTAGTCCTAGGTAGCATTATGTAATTGATATTGAAAGTCTAGCATCTCATTATGGACGTACTTTGTATCTCAGCTGAACAATTGATGATCATCTAATAGAAGAAGAAGAATTGTTTCCGGGTTTTCCCCCTTGTGGGGTTTTGCCCTGGTCTCCGACCAATTCAGGTGTCTCTATGTGTGCTTGTTTTTCTTCTATTTGTTCCATCTACTGTTCTGCTGCATTACTAATGATATTGTTCTTTTTACATAATTGCATATGATGTAATAATGTTATAATGTGGTGGGGTGAATTTAATGTGTAAATGATGTAATGCAATTATCAAAGCAAAGGACAATATAGTCCGAAGAGAAAATTAACAGAGACCATGTGATGTGGGCGTGATTGTATCTGATCATGACCTTGTGAGCTTTGCCTTAATTGGATTTCACAAGTCTTGGCAGGGCTTCCAGGATGTTGTCAATGGGAGAGAGAATTTTCCGAATTGGGAAAGTTTTTGGATTGATTGCATTTAGGAAGAGATCCGAAGAGGGTCTAAAAATGGTAGATCAGTTACAACAGCGGACAAAGAGAACCTTGCCCTGGCAAGCAAGGCCAAGGGAAAGAAGGGCCAAGGAGAGGCTAAGTCCATTCAAAAGGTAAAGAAGAAGGATCTAAGCAAGATCAAGTGCTTCCATTGCCATGAGTTTGGACACTATGCCACTAAGTATCCTAAGCGGAAGAAGGAGTCCAATAACGATCATGTAGCTGCATCAGCGAAGGTAGACATTTTATGCCCAATTCGAGAAGGATTTCTCATTGACTACTTGAATGGAAAGCTCAGCAGATAGCAGTATATTGTATATTGATTCCAAAACATCCTTCCACGTGACCGAGAACAAGAAGAGTTTCAGCCACCTAAAGGAGAAGGACATGCAGTTTCAGATTGAGCTAGGAGATGATGGTCAGTATACAGCTAGAGGAGTTGGTACTTTTAGTTTTTAGAGGAAGTTAGGTAATCCTCTTCATCTCAAAGATGTTCTCTATGTTCCAGGATTGAAGTAGAATCTCGTTTCCGTAGCTACCCTTGAGGACAAGGTGTATGAAATCATCTTCAGCAAGGTAAGGCATACCTCCAACACTTAGCTTCTGGATGTAAGAAGCAGAAAAGTGTGAGGGTGAAGAATGTCTACAAGTTGCAAGTAGAGAAAGATGCAGCCTTAAGCAGCAAGGCAAGGAGAGCTCAGAGTAGAGAACTAGTGGTTGAGCGAGAGTAGGATAGAACTCTCAAGATGGAGCCTTAGCCAGTGTCTCAGTTTGAGTCTAAGCTAATTGGCAATTGGGCTTACGAGCAGGATGATGAGGAGCATAGCCCAGGGCAAGTGGAGGAAGCCACTCAGTCAAAGACTCCCAATATAGGGAGAGTTCAAGCCAAGTGGGCAAAGGATTTGGTTAAGGGAGATCAAAAGAGAGTTGAATTTTCCAATATCACTTCCAGCAAGAGGAAGCAGCCATAGAGGTACACAAGGTACATCGCACTTATGACTGAAGTGATGGACTCACAGAACATGGTAGGAAAGAACAAGTCTTCAGATCAAGTTCCAAAGAGGAAAGTAGGGAAGTCTTCTAGTTCAGAAGGAGCGGTTGCAGACTTGCAGTAGCGGAGAACGTAGTAATCTTGGAGACAGATCCAGGTGGACGAGGTTCTTCCAGAAGCACCTTCCCCGCTAAAAGGGAGTGTTGAAAATGGTAGCGAGAAAGGTCCTTTTACTTGTGCCTTAGTCAGTTTTCCTTAGCATGCATGAGTTCCTAAAAGTTAGGACGAGTTTCTAAAAATTAGGGCGAGTTCCTATAAGTTAGGATAGTTCATGAAGTAGTTTGACTGATATACAGTAGTGGAAGGCTCATTTTGTTGTCTTTAAGTGCAAGTTTGATTGAGTCTCAAGTTCTAAATTGAGATGAGACGAGTTACAAGAGTCAGTTTGATTCAGTTAACTCATCAATCACAAGTCGACTTCCTAAAATACAACTAGTCAGATTTAGCCTATGCGAATTGCTTATAAGGAGGATGAAGGCACCATTGCACATCATTTTTTTGTGAGCACGAGTTGGTGAGACAAAGCAATAGAGAGCACAGGTTTGTGTGTGTGAGCTTGTGAGAGGAAGAGTGTGAAAAGAAGCTTGTGCGCAGATTTGAGGAGGACTTTCCCTTAGGATTTGCGCAAGGATTTAGGGAATTCCCTAAATAATAGGAGCAGCCTATGCGCATAGAAATAGGGAGGCAGGATCAAGCTACTCACAGGTGTTTCAAGCCTAGTTCAGGCAGGGAGAACCAATTTGTTTTTTGTTGAGGCAAAATTGTATTGTAAGAGATCTATTGCTCATTCTTCTATCAATAAAATTCTCAAACAAGCAAAGGGTTTTCGTAGTTGGGTTCCCTAGAAATTTTTGTGTCTTGATTATTGAGCGACTGTGTTTATTTCTGTTCATATTCTGCTGCAAATAAGTAGAGAAAATCTGTGTCCTAATGAAAAGAAACTAGCTTTCAGATTGTTCATTAGAGCAGTTGCAGATTTTCATGGATTTTCTACAAGCCCTAAAAATATTGGGCATTTTTTTTGCCCCCCTACTTTTTCTACTCCTCTGTAGGAGCAACAGTTTTGTTGGGTCGAATTCTTTACCAGATGAATTTTGATCCGTCAAAAGTGGAGGTACAAACAGCTTATGCAGTCCATAGTACCGCTTCTATCTCAGGAAAGCATATCCCAAACCATTGTTATCGTCAAGTAAGGTATGACAGCTTACCAGTTAATTACGTTGTGTGATTCAATAGCCCAAGATAGGAAGATAGGAATTTTGTCAACTGCTAAGGTGGGGAGAGCAAACTGACTTCATTGGGCGGCAAGTGGAAGTTTACTAGGGTTTACCTAAAATGTCACAACAGTTTTCATCGTCATCCAAAATGAAGAAGTCAATATTTAGGTATATAGTAAGCAGTATTCTTATATGCCTTTTCTGTGCTGGATAGATACAAACCTTGCATGAAAAAACGCATGTACAAGCTGTAGCACAGTAGAACTCAAAGCTATTAAGATCCCTCGAGTCCTTCATGTCGTAGGAACTAGCATGATACAAACAAGGACGACAGCACAGCATAGCACGAAACAGAAATCATCTCACAATTTCAACATCCACCCAACGGGGAAATGAGTGATTAAGGTCAGTGCAGGCTATGATGCCATGCAAACACCAAAATTAAGTTTCAAACATCCACCCAAATGGGAAATGGTGGGTAAGGTCAATGCTGACTATATTACAACGAAAATACCAAAAACAAGTTTCCAACATCTACTCAACCGGGAAAATGAGTGAATAAGGTCAATTATGCCTACAATTGAAAGAAAAAAACAAAATTTTCGAGGTAGGTATAACAAGAATATAGCAAATTCTGGAGTAAAAGGAATAATGGATAGCACCTGATCGAGAGCATTGAGGATGTCCAGGGCCGAAACAACGAAGTATGCGAGAGTGAGACGATGACTGTCCTGTTCCTGGTAGACAGATGGCAGCTTCTCCAGCATTGAAAGAAGGGATTTCACGTGCAGATCTCTTTTAAACGACCCCATCCTCAAACACTTTCTGATACCAGTAATAAGAATTGAAGAATGAAATGTGCGGAGAACACAATTGAAGGACCTGCTTTCAGAATTCTCGATCACTCTGTGATTGGTACGGACCTCCTGAAGTGGGATTTGGGCATTTAACGAATTATGTTATGCCATGCTACCGGATCTGAACTTTCCCACGCTTGTTTCTGGTGAGATCAAAGAGAGGTCCACCCTCTAATTCTACTTAATTAATTCAAATATTCTTTATAATATTTTTAATTTATTGGAAAATATGAAAATTTAAACTTTGAACAAGTTGAAAATGAAAATTTATTTACCGAGGAACAAATGAAAATGAATTTAAACTCGTCACGTTTAACTATGAGATGATCAAAAGCTTTTATTAAATCTTAAACCAACCTTTTAAAAGTTGAAGATCCCATTTAATTTTTTACAGGGGAATCTGCGACATCCGCGACAGCGATTTCGAATAAAAAGTTCCGCCTTGATTTACAAAATTATTTAAGTGATTTGTGTGGATTGAATCAGCTTCAATCTTTTGCTATAACGAATAAAAAGTTCGGCCTTGATTTACAAAATTATTTAAATTATTTGTGTGGATTGAATCAGCTTCAATCTTTTGCTATAATCTGTATTAAATAAAATAAAATTAAATTAAATTTTAATATCCAGCCGATTAAAAATAGTTTATGAGATTATGAAATTTTAATATCCAGCAGATTAAAAATAGTTTATGGGATTATGAGTTCTTTATTTTTGGTCTTTTGTATTTTAGTTTTTTTTTAATTTAAATTGATGATGTGCTGGTCCAACTTTCCAACAATCTCATAGCTGAAAAGACCATGCCAAGAAACCAATGCTAACATATTCTCATAACTTTAGTTGATGTCTCTGAATGCATCACATTCCAAAATGAAATATTTTTCCAATTTCACTAGTGCAAAATGTACACACTCGTTCTTCCCGAACTTTTTTTAGACCTTTTCCACCGTCCTATTTCACATCGAAGATGATGCAAGTTGGTTCTTAATTGAGCAATAAGAACCTTTGCCCTCCACTGAATGTTAGCTGCAATGTAGCTCCAATGGACTCTTTCTGTTGGAGATCATAAATAGGGTTGAATTCTTCAATGTAGTACTTTTTTTTTCTACCCAACTCTTTTCCCCATACCTGATTCCATAACAAAATTCTTTAGCTCCTTGCTATTTGTAGGACAAGCATTGAGGTAGATATTCCGTTTTTGCATCCATGTGTAGTTTTGTCTCATCCATGTTTTCTTTCTTTCACTCATGTCTTCCTTGAAGATAACATTAAGCTATCTACCTACTCCCATTTGCTCAATTCTTTTTAGATAATAATAAAAAGGGGGAAAAATTAATTCATCACATCCATCTTTGAAATGAATATTTAATGATATGTGTGGTTTAAATTACATTTTTTATTTTGATATAAATATTTAATGATATTTTTTTCATGTAGATCGAATTTGTGAAGTTTTATAATTAGTATGAATCCATCTTAACTATAAATCTAGCAAGAGTAAAGAGAATCAAATCTTTTGAGGTTCAAACCCTTTTTTATAATGCAAAACTTTAAAAAATTGTACCTCCAAAGATTACATCTCTCTATAGACTTGACACATGAGGAGATATATATATATATATATATATATATATATATATATATATATATTGCATTTTTTGAATGTATAAAAGTAGCTTAAACATGCAATTCCAACAACTATTTGTTCCATTCAAAATTATTCCTTGATAAAAATGGTTAAAATGTAAAATAATTATACTCAAATACTATAACAACAAGCATTTAATTTTTCAATTATTTTATATAATATATAGACATTTTATTATTATTATTAGCAGTTGTAGTAATAAACCATTGGGATATAATTATACTAGAAATGTATAACAACAAAAAAATAATTTCTCAATTACTTTATATACAAACAATTGCCCCAAAAGGTGTAAAGAGAGGCTGATAGGTTTGTTAATTTAGAAATACATTTGTAGATATGTATGTCATATATTTTGCATTTTTTGAAATAACAAGGTCAACCTTTGAAGATGAAAAGTCTTACATTAGATCCCAACTTTAATTAAAACTAACTATTGCCCACACCATAATTGAAAACTATAAAAGCTATATTTATATTTGTTTTAATGTTTATGCATTTTAATTTAAAATAAAGTTATTGTTTGGTAATGTTATAAATTATTTTATTTCATTTAAAATAGCATATCATGTTTTTTTTTTTTTCCACCTTCTAATTTTCATAGTAGAATTTAAGTTTTATATTATAATAAATATAAAATATATTTTTAAAAAATCATTTAAATATTAGTATTCTAAAAATTTACCAAATCTACTATTATTATAATAATTAGTTAATTAACATAATTTTTAATTTTTATTTAAGTTGTATAGCAGTACTATTTTTAAATGTGTTTTGGTTATTGGTTAAATATGAATCCACACGAATAAAATTTGGAAGGTATTTTTAATTAAATTTGATTAATACTTGCAACTATCCTCTATCCCATATTATTGCATGCTTCTCGTGATGCTAAACGATTGATTCATTGAAACTTGTTATCATAATTTTCAGAGAGCATGTATGATGTGTTTAACCCTTTCGAGCAATAAAGTATTTATATTTATCTTACAAGATATCACGATTAAAACTTGAATGCATAAAGCTATCTACCTAACTACCCTATGTGGTCAAAAAGTCATAAATATGTAAACTTGAATGCATAAAGCTAACTACATAACTGTCCTTTGCGGTCAAAAATTTGTAAATAATGATTACAAGCTCAACACTTTACTAAAAATTATAGTTAAAAAGAAAAAGAAAAAGTTTCTTCTTAAAAAATTATATGTATAAGTGCAAATTTAAAGGAGAATTGTCTACATTTATATAGATTTTAGTAAATTATGCATTAATACAAATAGTAAATCACTGCAAATTTTAGTAAATCATTTCCTTGAAATAGAGTAAATCATTGAGTTAACAACTTCTAGCATTCATATATGCATTAGTAGGAGTTGTTCAACCTGCTCTTCTCTAGAGTCCTTGTTAGTAAATTATTTCTTTAAAATAGAGTAAATCATTGGGTTAACAACTTCCAGCATTCATATATGAATTAGTAGGAGCTGCTCAACCTGCTCTTCTCTACAGTCCTTGTGAACAACAAGACTCACAAGCTCACTGAAGGATAGTGGCAGAAAGCTTCTAATGTAAGGTTCTTTCTCCCTGAACATAAAAGATCCCACTCCTCTATTTTAATTATTAAAATAAATCACAACTCTAAAATTAACCTCTTTTTAATTTACAATAAATAATTATCATATAAAATTATTTGAATAATTCTACATAAATAGACCTCCAATATAGGATGGCTATCTTAGTTCAATGAAATGAAGAAATTGATATCATATAAAATTATTTGAATAATTCTATATAAATAGAACTGTAAATATGGAATGTAAGAGGGATCTCAATATAAGGTGCAAAGATACACAGAAGAAATAGAACATGCCTATGATGTTACTTCAAAAATGTTGCAGCAAAGGAAAATTAAAAACCTAAAGGGTGGAGGATGGAGGGGAGGAAATGTGGTTAATCTTGCAAGAGTCTCCTGGCTAAATCATTTTTCCAATCATACCATTATGTCAAAATCTTATATACATATTTATATTCAAGTAATAACATGCAGGGTAATGAGGAGAAAAATTACCATAGGTCCTTGTGGTAACTGGCAGGTAATGACTAAAGTCTAGCATGTGTTAATATCAGATTCCAAGATATTCTGCAATCAACATTAAAAAAGGAGTTTGTTTTCGAATTTTAACTATCTTCTTTTAAACATTTTAAATTAATTCAAAGTCATTAATTGCAATCAACATAAAGAAGGGAGTTTGTTTTCGAATTTCAACTATCTTCTTTTAAACATTTTAAATTAATTCAGAGCCATTAATTCCAGTTTTAAATTTAAACCTAAATTTTGTATTGAAAATATTTGTTGGAATTGCAAATTTATGTGGGGTAGTTTACACAATCCAAGTGTACAAGTAAACTTTCAAGGCATTGTATCCATTTATGCATTCAAAAAATACAGTTTTAAAAATGAGAAGTTACACATGCTATATGCATATATAGAACCAATATAGATCCATTTTGAAGAGGATTAAATTTCTTTCCCTGCATACTTTTTTTCAAGTTTTTCTCTCTTAAAGAGGTTCACATATCAAGAGAATGGATCCTACTCTTGGTAAATTTCAAGTTTTTCTCTCTAAAATAGGTTCACATATCAAGAGAATGGATATGTTGTTAGCTTCTACCTTTTAGTTTTTTTTTTTTTTTTTATATAATTTTATTTATCTAATTTACAAATTAGTAAATTTGTATTTTTGAGTTAAGGACTAATTCTCATCAACTTTGTTGTGACAGTTAGGACTTTTGGCCCAAGAGAGGCATAATCATATAGGCCAATGTTAATCATGGAAAATATCAACTCTGTTGTGACAGTTAGCACTTTTGGCTCAAAAGAGGCATAATCATATAGGCTAATGTTATTCATGGAAAATACAAAAGATGACAATTACCTTAACTTTTGGCTATGGTGTCGTGATAATTATGGTAATGATATACATTGAGGAAACATGTCCAATAGTCACTAAAAAATTACATACAATTCACTAAAAAATTACATAGAATTCATCTCAAGTGAGTTTCTCTTAGATATGTGTAATCTAAGATCAACCAATGCAAATGCAAAAGATGACTTTTAGATATGTGTAATGTAATATCAACCAATGCAAATGCAAAAGATTACTTTTATCAATGCAAACCTAGATATGCGTAATGTAATATCAATCCATGCAAATGCAAAATATGACTTTTATCGATGCAAACCTAGATATGTGTAATGTAAGATCAGCCAATACAAATGCAAAATATGACTTTTATCGATGCAAACCTTAAGTATAGGGAGCCAGGGAGTCAATGATTTCAGTATAACTTACTCCCACACATTTTATCCCTAGTAGCATTCCCAATCAAAAAATATTTTTAATCAACTCTATTTAAAATATTTTTAATCATCTCTATTTTGTACTTTTTGAGATGTGAGTACTTCTAAGGTTTGTATAGGTTTCAGTTTTGCATGACAATAATGCATTTTTGGTGGTGTATATAAAAATAAAGCCATAGAACTCCTAAATGAGATAATGCATGTTTCGTGGTGTATATAAGAATAAATCCGTAGAACTCATAAAGGGGAGGGTTTTTTTTTTATTATTATGATTAATTGAATATTACTGGGTGGAATCTTCCATTTTATATTTATGTTATCATAATGATGAATTTACAGCAAATTCCAAGGCTTTGGTTTGTTAATGCAATCTTTAGATTTTATCTGTGTCATGAGCTTAGATTTTATATTTTTCATACGTATAATTATGATGACTACATATCACATTCCCATGCCTTCTGATAGGTTGTTAGTAGTTGGAAAATTCTTATAAGTTGGTATGTAATAAAGTTGGTTGACATGGTTGGACATTGCTTTTTGGAAACCCCCCAAACGTATAGATAACCATCCCAACTCGAGAAAAAAATATTTAATAACTTTTCCATATTTTCCCTTTTCCTACCCAATAAGTATGATTTTTGTTTTGTGATAAATCTAAGAAATGTTCAAAAATAGAATCCACCATTGCACTACCTCCCCGTCTGGATTATACCAATTGACCAATTTGCACCCAAACGTGATCCAGGATTGCCTCCAAGGGCGCTAACTTTACTGAATTTACTTTGCATTGCTAGACCCATCTCTCTGCTAGTCAAGTTTCAATCTACAATTTTATTCAAAATGGTTGTCAAATTGGGTAGAAACCTTTGACTTTCTGTCAAACAAATTGTACTACAATGTTTTTGTTGTTTAGATATGGAGGGTGACATTGCTTTCAACTTCAAAAATACTTCCTCGACTAACATCACAATATATCTTTGCAGGAGCTCCTTTCATGTTGAATATGGTTGATTGCCACTGAAAATTAATTTCCCATAATGGTGCAAACAAGAATCCCCTCATTTACTCGTCGGTACCCTTGATTCATCTTCGTCTTTGTCTAAGGGCCTTGTTTGTTGTATCCTAAATTTTTAACATATATGTATCTAAAACAATTTAGTTGGCATAAACTTATTAAGCTTTTAACTCATATTTGGTAGAATTGTGGATCCATAAAGAGCATAGAAACCGTTGGGAAGACTAAATATCATTTCCCTGCTAATAGTAACAAACTCACAGAGCTCCAAAGATCAAATATCAGTTAATAGAAACAAACTCACGAACGTCCAAAGATCAAATACCATTCAATTAAAAGCTTCCCACAGTTCAAACAAAAGCAAATAGTTATCCTTTAAACAAACAAAAATGCATCGCTTAGCATCGATTCCAATCGTCTAGCATCAATTCCAAATTAGCTTATAAATCAAATGACTTGATATTTTTTCAAAAAAAGAAAGACTGGAAAGATACCCTATCTCTTCCAAATAGGCTTTAAATAAAATGGTCTTCACAACTAAATTGAATTTGAAGAAATCAAGAATATATTAATTTCATGTCAAACAGTTGCAGAAATAAATAGTGAGCCTACGTATAGTCTATGTCATCCGATCAAAACTTTCAAGGTTGATATCAACTCAATTTGACGACCATCTCCTTCCTCTGAGATACAATTACTGGATGCAAATGTGGAGTCCTAACATGCTTGGATGGAGTCGGATTGCATACCTCTATAATTATAAAAGCTAAAGAACAATAGTGGAGCAATGTTTGGTACAGTGGAATGGAAAAATATATGTACATGAAATATTTTCCTCAAACAACATTGAATATGTTGGCAGATAGAGAAAGGATGTTGTACTGTGGCATCAATTTTACAATTTCCAAATTCATTAATCCAAAATCTTTTGCTTTGAGATGTATTAAAGAATTACATGTAAAATTGAATCTTAACCATGAAACTTAAAAGGCATAACATAAGAAGAGATAAGCACATAAAATCATGCAAGAATACAAGGAATTGATATCGGAGTTCGTCCAGGAGGTACTATGTCTCCGGGCCCTGCTCAATCAGTGGGGAGGCCCTCTTTCATTAAGTGGCAAATAAAATGAAAGTATAAGCATTAAATGCAAAATTACACCCTTATACCTACATAGCTGAAAGTGCAAAAAAATGGGAGACCTCTGCTGAAGAAATGGACAGTGTCGTTGTATTCGTGGCGCCGAGAGGTGCAAAATCCATATAAAATTTGCCTAATTCTGACAAAGTGAAAATCTGGCCCCTTTGGTGTTGCTAGAATTTACAGCAGAAATGATATATTTACCGAGAGGAACAATAACCACGAAAATAGCCAACAACAAATCATAAACATAAACACAAATGTTTATCCAGGAAAAACCCAAATCCAGGGCAAATCCCAACCAATGAAATTTCATTATCCTTGGCCAAAACCCTGACCAATCCGGCCAAGTGAGCCTTCACCGCTCACCTCGAGGCCTACATTACAATAAAGTATTCACAGCCTTTGATAGGCTCCATTACATGCAATGCCATGGTCCGAAAACCATGGGTGCACAATACCATGTGCCCCAAAACCACTACTATTTACCCTAGTCAACATTGACTCTACCCCGAGTCAAGTTTACCTAACAATTCCCCCCTTCAACTTGACTTGGGGTTTCTTGACTAAATCCAGCCAAAATTGCTAAGTGAGACAACCCTTCTCACTCTAGCCCTTCCCCCCTCAAAGTTTTTACCCAGGGTAATTGTTAACTTGACATCCCCCCTATCACCTAGATCTAACCCAGACTTTACCAATGATTACCCAGGGGTACGCATGCCATAGCAGGTCTTACAACAGTATGCCCATTTACATGTAATAAAATTTAACTCCATAATAATAATAATATTTTTTTGTTTCATTGTTACTGCCTTTGTACATATGAAATCAATGTCCATATAAAAATAACCCATCTACCGAATTACATGGGTCACCAGCCGTTGTAACCGCTAGTCCTCTACGAGTTCTCTTCAGATACATGGTTCATCAATTAATTAATCCACGTGCACATATCCTCTCTCACCTTAACAATCTCTCTTTGATCTACCAAAAATTTATGTGGAAGCACTCTGAATATCTGTGTGGTGGAGCTTCCTTATCAACCACCGGCTATATTCTTCCTCCTCAGCATGGCCCTCATGGGACGGTGTTTCCTTTTCCTCCTATCTACACTATCGACTATGGTTGTTTCAGCTAGATGCGCTTCCATTCAGTGAGGTAAGCAGTGTCTTTCCATAACCTGTGCGATGAGGGAAACACTGCTAAACAAGAAATTTACATACCAATTCACCTTGCTTCCATGTGACTGGAGACTTCTATTTTCTCCTTCTAGCAGCAAGAGAATCCAGATTGACTCAACCAATATGATCCTTGGATGAGCATCATGATTGCTTCCTCAACGAGTGACGTGTTAGGGATATCTGTATTGGTGTCTTCAAACTGTTGACGGAGAGGGTGGTCATATCCATCGTAGCCATAGCTGTCACTACCTCCATCGAAGAGTCCACCACCACAATCACCGAAACCTCGACCCTTTCCCCATCGACGTCCTCTGCCACAACTCTAACCTCCGCTTGCAACAACATTGTCCTCTTCACCGTTTCTTCGACTCCATCCTTGACCACTGGTGTCCTCTTCACGACCAGTTGTCTTTTATCCACAACATATAGTGTCGTGTAACTTCACAACCATTTTTTAGCATCACTCCTGCTACTTACCAGACGCATCCAGAGTGCTACACCCTTGATCTCATCACCTTCATGAGAGTGCAGTGGTATCGTCGTTCTCATCGAAATTCCTGGGACGACTTCCGACTTCATCGAATCTTCATACCATGAGAAGACCTGGCCTCCGATATAGATCCATGATCCCAAAAACCCAATAATCACAATGATCTCTCCCGTCGGGTTGAGTTTCTGGCAGCTAGACCTCCTGGGGGTTTCCAGGCTTGAAAACGCTATCAGTCGAGTCACAAAATCTGGCTCGGCCCTTAGACATAGCATCCCACATGTCGTTGTGGCTTCCTCGTCACCATCATTTTCACAACTTCTTTCTATGGATTAATTCAAGCGATATTGCGCCTAGATTGCATTAACATTCATGAGAGATTCCCTTTTAATAATCCCATCGCTCACTTGCATCTCCACTTTCCACACTAGAAGCCACTGATTTTGGAAAACCAAATTGTTTTACTGCTACGTAGATCTATCCATATTCTGATCTATGCATAACCACCAATCCATCCATTTCTATCCATGGCCTCTGCTGCAACAGAGCATTGCGTGCACCTTCGAAGATCCGACCTCGGACGATATTTCGATTGCCAGACACGTCCAATATATTCTTGTTCATTCACATGCAATATCGTTGCTCTAGATTGTAGATCCACAGCAGATCTATCTCCTCCAACAAATCATATCTCCATTCATAGGCCAATAAAACCCTTGGCTACAAAGGCGTCCCTCTGAAGCAAAATATGGCTTTGATACTAGTTGTTAGAATTTACAGCAGAAATAATATAGTTACCGAGAGGAACAATAACCATGAAAATAGCCAACAACATATCATAAACATAAACACAAATGTTTATCCGGGAAAACCCCAAATCCGGGGCAAAACCCAACCAATGAAATTTCATTATCCTTGGCCAAAACCCTGGCCAATCCGGCCAAGTGAGCCTTCACCCCTCACCTCCAGGGCTACATTACAATGAAGTCTTCCCAACCTTTTCTAGGCTCCATTACATGCAATACCATGGGACGAAAACTATGGGTGCACAATACCATGTGCCCCCAAACCACTACTATTTTCCCTAGTCCACATTGACTCTATCCCGAGTCAAGTTTATCTAACACCTAGAAATGGCTCAGTTCATGGTTCCGCCCCCCTCCTGCAAAGCGCTCATGGTTCCACTTTGTCTCGTACTCTGTACTACTCCTAGCATGCCTAGGCGCACTTATGAATTGCAGGTTTAAATATTGGAAGGCTGGGCAGACTCCCAAAGGGAGCCACTAGCCGAATCGGTTGAGATCCTTTGTTTGCGGGAGGCGGTCGGGTGGTCAAACCCTGCCCCCTCCGTAATAAGGCTGAGTTGTTTTTTATTTAACTGGCGCATGCCTATTTTAAAACCCCGCATATATTTAAATGTGGTATGTTGGGGAGCCGAGTCAGAATTGGGCGGCCCGCCCCATATCTCCCGCCGGCTCCGTATTACATGGAGTGGGTTGTGGGTTGGGCGGTGGAGTTAACAACCCCCGCCCACCCATATTATATGGTGTTGGTTCGTAATTTGGGAGCAGTGGGGTCATATCTGCCAACCCCCTCACCCTTTTTTTAATGTTATTTGTTGTGACCGTTGGGTAGTGTTGAGATTCAACAAGATGATGAGCTTAGTGAAAAGAGTCCCCTTCACTAAGTGGGCCCGCGAGCTATTTTTGGCGCAAAGTCTATTTTTAGACTATGTCTATTTTTAGACATGTCGACCATATTCTATGAGTTGCAGGATGTTATTTGTGGATGGTTGGTCAAGTTGGAAAAATAGATGGACTTCTATTTTTAGACATATTGGGCGAAATCTATTTTTAGATTGCCAGTCTAAAAATAGATATGTCGAATATTATTAGCTCTTAATAATTTTTGGACTCTAAACATTATCTTATTCTCTTGGAGCACTTCAGTTAAGTGCACAGATGTGGCACAGGAGCTGACAGAAGGAATTACGCTATTCCTGAGGGTTAAGTGGAGCTATTGCATGGAGACTTCAGTTAGAACTCATGTGACAGAGTTTGGTGGAGTTGATTGAGGAAGTTAGTGGAGTTGTATTTAGTTTAACTTAGTTAAACATAGTTGAGCTAGTTGTATCTAGTCTAACTGATTGATACACTAGTGAGAGTGGTGTGAATTAATTATTAATTAATTCACTAATTATTAACTCATTAATCAACTGAAGAATACATCAGTTAACTACAGTGCATGGCAGTTTCAGTGGAGACCAGTGGAGAGGTAGGTGAAAGAGCAAGTGTGACTATCAGTTGTGACTATAGTGATGCATTGATTGCATCCAACACTCAGTGGAGATGCCGATGAGGATTGCGCAGTGCAAGCTTGGTGAATTCGAGTTCATTCTGAGCCATTCTTCAGTATGGATTGCGCAGTAGAGGCAGGCTAGCAAGTGGAAAATATCGGTGCATGGATTTGCAAGATCGAGCCTGATTAGTATGTAGCGATTGTATTGTACTGAGAGCTTGATATGATCAGCTTTGTATGAGGATTGTTACATGATCTCTATGACATATATTATATACAGATAGTTGGGGTTTTCAGCTTCAGGCTTTCCCATTAAACAACTATGTTCATATGTGTGAATTTTCATTGTTTCATGTGTGCATTGTAATCTTGTTCAATTTTCGCAAATGATCAATGGTGGAATAGATTCTGTATTTTGCATGAAGTTAAAATAGTGTGAGATCAGGAGAATCTTGGACATATAACACATAAGTTATATAATTTCTACATGGTATCAGAGCAGTTGATCATTGGAGCAGATTGCAATTATTGAAGCAATTGAGTTTTGTGTTGGTGGAATTCGAATTTGCTACAGTGTTTTCTTGGTGTCGAAGTTGAGAATTCATTGAAATGTCTTTCAACGGATTGCGATTGGAGTATGCCCTTGGTGGCAGCTCGAATTATATTGCATGGAAGGACAGGATGGAAGCGGTGCTGGATGATAATGGGTTGAAGGAGTTCATAGATGTTGATATTCCAAAGCCTGGTTCTAGCGATGCAGTCGCACTTGACGCATGGCAAAAGAAGACAACAAAGTGTCGAAGGATTATGTTGGAAGGTGTGAAGGACCACATAGTGTCCAGCCTTCACGGTAAAGCTACTCCATTCTTAATGTGGAAATATTTGACAGAATTGTCCCAAAGCAGAAGCGACCAGAGGAAGTTGGTGCTTAAAGACAAGCTCGGAAAAATAAAAATGGAGAAAGGCGACAATATACCGAAATACCTCACGAAGTTTGTCCACTACAAGGATGAGCTAGCAAGTGTGGGGGTTACTGTTGATGAAGAAGACTTGGTGAGCTTGGCTCTCCTCGGGCTTCTGAAGAGTTGGCATAGCTACGAGGACTCTGTCAATGGTCGGGAGAAACTGCCAGGATGGGAGCGACTTTGGTCGGATCTTGTGCAGGAGGAGATAAGGCGGGGTACCAGGGATGGATCTTCATCGAAGAATGAATGAAAAAAGTGTGTGGCTGGCAAGCAAGGAAAGGAAGGGAAGAAAAATCCTTCTTAATCCAAATTCGAAAGGCAAGAAAGTGAGGACTTGTCCAAGGTGAAGTGCTTTCACTGTCACCAGCACGGACATTACGCCACTAATTGTCCACAGAAGAAGAAAAATAAGCAGGCTGCTGGATCTGCAGCTGGAGAGGCCTTAGCCTCGCAGTTTGAGCTGGATTTTTCTCTGATCGCATTCTTGGTTTCAAGTGTGATGGGATCAGTGTGGTTTCTTGAAAGTGGTGCGTCTTTCCATATGACCGAAGACAAAGTTTTGTTTAGTGATCTGGATGAAAAGGATCTTGGAGTGCACATCGAGATGGGCGATGATGGTAGATACAGTGTGACTAGTATCGGGACCATTTCCTTTGAGAGGGAGTCTGGTAAACCTTTTATATTGAAGGATGTCATGCATGTTCCAGGATTGAAGAAGAATCTGATCTCTGTGGCGATGTTGGAAGACAAGGGTTATGATGTTGTTTTTAGCGATGGAAAGGCTTTCTTGCGCAGTAAAACAACTGGTCAAACCAGGAGGATAGGGGTTCGAGTTAAGAACCTTTATCAATTGCAGGTAGATGGCTGCGCAACAATGGCAGGCAAAGCAGGAGTGGTGAGCCGGGATGAGGGCAAATTGTGGCACAGGAGATTGGGCCATCTTCACCATGGTGCTTTGAAAATTTTACGACCATTCTCATGAGCTTGAGAGTGCTGTGAATTGAGATCGAGTGTAAGGGGGATGTACTTTGGGAAAATTTGTGAAGACCACTTTTCATGAGAAGGATAGTCGCGCCACGACGATCCTTGAGAGAATTCACACAGACGTGTGTGGACCTTTCTCAGTTGCTTCAACAGCAAAGCATAGGTATTATGTGATATTTGTTGATGAATTTTCTCGTAAGTGTTGGATCTTCTTCATGCAGAAGAAGAGCGAGACATACTCAAAGTTCTGTGAGTTAAAGGCGCTGGTTGAGAAAGAGTCAGGGAAGTAGGTGAAAGCTCTAAGGAGCGATAATGGTGGTGAATACATCTCTGGCGAATTCAAAGACTTCTGCAACGCAGAAGGAATTTGAAGAGAACTCATAGCGCCTCATAACCCACAGCAGAATGGGGTCGCAGAGAGAAAGAAAAGAACGATCGTGGGTGCTGCATGAGCAATGTTGCATGATCAGGGCCTTCCCATACACTTGTGGGCTGAGGCATGCAACACTGCGGTTTGTTTGCAAAACCGTTTTCCTCATAGAGTACTTGGTATGAGTACACCCGAAGAGGCATTTTCTGGTAAGAAGCCTGATGTTTCTCATTTGAAGATTTTTGGCTCACTTGTTTACATTCATGTGACGAAGGATGCCAAGAAGAAGCTGGAGCCGACCGCAGAGGTTGGGATATTTGTGGGGTACACAGAAACACCCCACAACTATTGTGTGTATTTACCAGACAGTCGGATGACTGTTGTGCGACGGGATATCAAATTTCATGAGGAGAAAGCCATGAAGTTGTTGCTTGAGAGGGAGCTACACTTGCATGCAGATGAGGAGCTACATGTTCCTAAAGATGAGCCTCAAGATGTGGATCAGCCACAAGAGGAGGTTCATGGAGTGGAAGAAACCACTCATGCAGCGCCAAACATTAGAGGGCGAAAGCGCACTACAGAAGCTGAGCGACTAAATCTTGATGCAGCGCAGAATGTAGGAGCACCTACATCACAGCGCAGACATAGACAGTCACCTGACCGATTTACTGGATACATGGCTCTGATGAGCAATTGTATCGTGACGGAGCCATCCTCTTTTGAGGAAGCCGTGGAGGATCCCACATGGGTAGATGCCATGGTGGAAGAGTATGATTCGATTGTCAGAAACAGTGCATGGGAGATTGTCCCAAGGCCGGAAGGGAAATCAGTGGTAGGTTCGAGATGGATCTACAAAGTGAAGCAAGCTGCTGACAGGAGCATCGAGAAGTACAAGGCAAGATTTTTTTCCCGGGGCATCTCACAGATCGAGGGGATCAACTATGAAGAAACCTTTGCACCTGTCGCAAGGTATTCTTCCATACGAACCATCCTTTCTCTCTCAGCGCAGATGGGTTGGAACATTCATCAGATGGGTGTGAAGACTACGTTCATCAACGAAGTCATTGAGGAGGAGGTGTACATTTCCTAAAGGTTTCAAAATCTTCAGCAGCTAGTCGCATGTGTGTAGGCTCAAAAGAGCGTTGTATGGGCTAAAACAAGCACCTCGTGCTTGGTACACAGAGATGAACGAGTTATTTCACCGGACTTGGTTTCGCGAAGTGTGAGGTGCTGGCCTATACCCCGGTTGTGGTGGAGGTAAGTTGTTGATCATTGTGCTTTATGTAGATGATTTAATACTAACGGTGATGAGCTATTGATACACTCATGCACGACGGATCTTGCAAAGGAGTTTGAGATGAAGGACTTGGGCCTCCTTCATTATTTCCTGGGATTGGAAATTTGGCAGTGGAAGGGTGGAATGTTTGTGTCTCAAGGCAAGTATGCCCGGGAGATACTGGAGAAGTTTCACATGCAAGGTTGCAAGCCTATAGACACTCCTCTTCCTGGTGGTTGGAGGAAATAGGATGCTACATCGGCAGAGGTAGTGGATGCCACTGTTTATCGACAGTTGGTTGGTTCGCTCATGTATTTAGTCAATACACGGCCAGACATATGCTATGCCGTGAACCAGCTTTCACAAGCGATGGTTAATACCAAGCTCTTTTGGAAGGCAGGCAAGCATGTCCTGAGGTATCTCAAGGGCACATCTGGATATGGATTGTGGTACAGACAGTCAGATGAGTTGAAGTTGCATGGCTTCACGGATGCAGATTGGGCAAGAAGCCCAACGGACAGAAAGAGCACATCTGGAGGGATTTTCAGTATTAGGTCTACAACAGTTTCTTGGTACAGCAGGAAACAAAGATCCGTGGCACTCAGTTCAGCAGAGGCCGAGTACATGGCAGCAATTTTGGCTACATGCGAGGCTATATGGATGAGGAAGATCTTGGTCGGGTTGTTCGGTTCACACTTAGATCCTACTGTGATATATTGTGATAATCAAATTTGCATTAAACTCTCGGCTAATCCAGTATTTCATGATAGATCTAAACATATTGATATCCGGTACCATCATATTAGAGATTGTGTGCAGCGGAAGATCATGTTACTTTCTTACATTCATACGGAGGATCAAGATGCAGATATTCTGACGAAGGCGCTCACCAGGAGAAAATTAGAATACCATAGAGACAGGATCGAGGTGGCAGATAATCCCTATCTTGTTGAGAGGGAGTGTTGATATTCAACAAGATGATGAGCTTAGTGAAAAGAGTCGCCTTCACTAAGTGGGCCCGCAGGCTATTTTTGGCACAAAGTCTATTTTTAGACTATGTCTATTTTTAGACATGTCGATCATATTCTATGAGTTGCATGATGCTATTTGTGGATGGTTGGTCAAGTTGGAAAAATAGATGGACTTCTATTTTTAGACATATTGGGCGAAATCTATTTTTAGATTTCCAGTCTAAAAATAGATATGTCGAATATTATTAGCTCTTAATAATATTTGGACTCTAAACATTATCTTATTCTCGTGGAGCACTTCAGTTAAGTGCACAGATGTGGCACAACAGCTGACAGAAGGAATTACGCTATTCCTGAGGGTTTAATGGAGCTAATGCATGAGGACTTCAGTTAGAACTCATGTGACAGAGTTTGGTGGAGTTAGAGAAGTAGTTGGTGGAGTTGTATTTAGTTTAACTCAGTTAGACTCAGTTGAGCTAGTTGTATCTAGTCTAACTGATTGATACACTAGTGAGAGTGGTGTGAATTAATTAGTTAATTAATTCACTAAATAATAACTCATTAATCAAATGAAGAATACATCAGTTAACTACAGTGCATGGCAGTTTCAGTGGAGACCAGTGGGGAGGTAGGTGAAAGAGCAAGTGTGACTATCAGTTGTGACTATAGTGATGCATTGACCACTCAGTGGAGATGCCAATGAGGATTGCGCAGTGCAAGCTTTATGAATTCGAATTCATTCAGAGCCATTCTTAAGCAGGGATTGCGCATTAGAGGCAGGCTAGCAGGTGGCAAAGATCTGCATGGATTTGCAAGATCGGGTCTGATTAGTGTGTAGCGATTGTATTGTACTGAGAGCTTGATATGATCAGCTTTGTATGGGTATTGTTACATGATCTCTATGACATATATTATATACATATAGTTGGGGTTTTCAGCTTCAGGATTTCCCGTTAAACAATCGTGTTCATATGTGTGAATTTTTATTGTTTCATGTGTGCATTGTAATCTTGTTCAATTTTCACAAATGATCAATGGTGGAATAGATTATGTATTTTGCATGAAGTTAAAATAGTGTGAGATCAGGAGAATCTTGGACATATAACACATAATTTATATAATTTCTACAGGTAGGGCGGGAGTCATGGCCCGCCCTGCCCTTTTTAATATATATATATTTTTATTCTTTAAAACAACCCATCATTTTTTGAAATTTTGGAACATGACCGAAGGAGTGCTTTTAACCATCCCATAATTTCTCCCGGAATCCAGTCGGAGTTTTCTGGAACCCGGTGGTCGGGTTTCTGCAAATTTGTTGCCTCCTTAAGCTGCCACATCACCAAGTCAACCCTTAAACTTTGACTGCTTCTAAATCCTCCATACGGACTCAAAATTGAGTGTCGTCTGTGCCGTTGGAATAAAAAAGACGAGATCTTCAACTTGACACTATGTTTTCCACATTTCTAACACTTTTATTTTTGAACCTTTGTACTTAAGACACTTGTGCTTGGACCTGTACGAACCTCCTAGATCATTCCTCCGCACTGAAGAGCTTTTGGACCCCCAAAAGCTTTATCAATAAACATGCAAGTGAGGGAATTTCTCCCTCGCCTTCTCCTTTTCAAGCCATTTAGCTTTACTTGGGTGCATCCCTTTGAAACTAACATGGAGATATTCCACATCTCCCCGTCGCAAAGTATTGGTCCTTCGATCAAGAATGATGTCTTCTGGAAATCCATCGAGATAGTCAGGTGCAAAGTCATCCACTGTAGGCACTGATCATGCCTCCTCGGTGTCCATAATCAATGGTGGTTCATAAAGTTTCAAATTTTTGACATTCACGACCGATTACATCTGCATGTATACAAGAAAATCGAGTCAGAAAACGTTATTCCCAATCTTCTCCAATATGGTAAATGGACCATACCAAACTGGTCGCAATTTCTTACCTTCCCCCTTCATTCTATCCTTACTGATATGGAACCACACCTTATCACCAACTTGAAATTGATGGTCAACTTGGTGCTTTTCATGTCGGGCCTTATATCGAGCCTGACTCTTTTCCAACTGCTCTTGCACTGCTTGGTGAATTGTCTGTATCCATTGGATGAACTATTGTGCTTTGTCCTTGTCATCACGTCCACTGGCATATTCATCCCTTCCATATATCTTGTCAAAAGGGTCCTTTGGTAGGTAACCAAAACATGTCTCAAATGGTTAATTTTGCGTAGAGGAATGCACTATTCGGTTGTAGGGCTGCACATATGGAAGATGCTCATCCCACAACTTGGGGTGTTTGTTGCAATAACCCCGCAACAAGTGTGCCACGGTACGGTTGACAACCTCTGTCTGTCCGTCGGTTTGTGGATGGAATGTTATACTTCTCTTCAACTTGGTGTCCATAATTCGCCAAAATTTGGTCCAAAACTCTCCAAGGAAGCAAGAGTCTCGATCTGACACAATCGATGTGGGAAACCCAAAGTGGACCCAAAAAAACTGAAAGAAAAGATAACCAGTTTGCTCAGCAGTGACCTACTTTTTACAAGGCATTAATATGCACATTTTACTAAAGCAATCTATGACAACATACAAATAGTCGTGACCCTTTCTAGACATAGGCAAAACTCCTACAAAGTCCATCGACACACTTTCCATGGACGATCAAGAATAGGGAGTGGTGTGTAGAGCCTGAGTTTCTATTAGAGGGCTTTGAAACAGAACAAATCACACATCCCTTTACAAATCGGGTTACAATGTTTTTCATATGAGGCCAAAATAAAAACCTTTGCAAATGACATAAGGTTTTTCGACACCAAAGTGACCTGACACAAGCGAGGTATGCGCCTCTCGAATTACATGTAGCCTTTCTGCAGTGGGTATGCATAATTTCCAAGGTGATACAACAACTTCCCTTGCAAATGATAGTTTTCCACCTGTTATTTTTGCATATATTGCTTTAAATTCATCATCATTAGCGTATTGTTCAACATAACTTTCAAAAGACAATGCAACATTATGCAAAATAATAGAAGCAAAATTAGGAGGGCGAGAGAGCATATCTGCTACTTGTTGGAAATAATGAGAGGGGGGTGAATCAATATTTCTTTTCAATTGTTAATTTTACCAGTTAGGTCACTTATATTTAGAACACAAAATGAACAATGATGGAATATATACTTTTATTAATTTCTTCTTTACAATAAGTAAAGTACAATAATTATATAGGGCTCCAACCCTAGATGAAGACTCCAATCTTCCAGGCTCCAACCTGTATTGTGCCAAGCACCGACTTGGTCTTTCCAAGGCTCCAACCTTGTCAATTTGAGGCACCAACCTCTAGGCCTCTAACCCTATCTCTGGTACAGGCTCCAACCTGGTTTCTTGAGGACTCCAATCCTCTAGGGCTCCAACTCTATCTTCCAAGGCATTGACCTTGTCTCTTTGAGGCTCCAACCTCTTGGGCTCCAACCCTCAACTTCACTTTGTCAAAATATGCTTGGTTATTCTTCACGGCTCCCAAAGTCTTCTTCAACGAGCCTTGTCACACTTAGTCTCCACGTCACATAATCAATGACAAAATTTTCTTCGTATGAAGGTGTCTCCACTGCTCTTCATGACACCCAAACACTTTATTCAAGGTTACCTCATGATGGCTTCAATGCATCGTGGTCTTCAAGGCAGGTCAACAGAATTCTCTCCAATCTGCCTTTCCAAAACTTCAAGTCTTCTTCAGCAAGACTTCTATGGTTGCTCCAATAATGTATGTCTTAAATATTTCTTCTACAAGCTTACTAGATGCTGCTCTTCAACAAAAACTTCCTAAAACTTCTTTGACAAGGATTTCAACTTGCTCCAAAAAATCATGGACAAACTACTCTAGGGCTAAGGTAAAACTTTATAAATAATGCACATTCAAGACTGTTGTAAACACCTTCTACAAGAAGCTCCACAATTTCAAGATGGTCTCCAAGTCTGTTTCAACCATGCACTAGGGACTGCCTCAACAAGGTGTCAACTCTTTAATGTCTGCTTCAAAGGGGCTTCTACAATTCTTCTCCAAAGATGATAGTCAACTCCACAAATCCGAGCTTATCTTTGCAATCCGAGTTCACAAGTAATGATTGTCCACTGTACAAGATGAAATGTCACAGATCCGGGCCTTCAAAGGTCTGTGACAAGGCCTTACTGTTGACAGTATGAGCCTTCACTTACTGATCCGAGGTAACTATGGTAAAGTCTGAGTTAAGGAGGTGACAGTCCAAAACAAGGTATGCTACAGGACTTTTTCATACATTGACTGTAGGTGTGTCTCTGAGATTTTTTTTCAAGCACTATACTGTAGGTGTTTCTCTGAGATATGCTTAGCCCACCACAAAAGGTCAACTACAGTTTTTAAGGTAATATGAGGTGCACCGAGCTATAGAACTGAAACTTCTCACAATCCAAAATATAGCTCATTACAAAAAAACTGTCTGTAATGTCCTCCACAGGTATCTTAATGTCCTTGTCCTCTTCAACTATGTTTTGTCACATTTATGTGATTAAGGTTGTTGTAGCTGCCTGTGGTGGTATCGAGGTCCTAAATCTTCAACAGTCTGAAATACAGTAAGAGATGAGGTGTACACAGTCAAAATAATATGATGGCACGGTTCCACGAGTTGAGGATAAGATCCACATATGGAAAACTGACCCTAGCTGTTACATCTCCACTGTGACGCAATTATTTGTTTTATTCTTCTTGATTGTTCACAAGATGTGAACCTATATCCCTATATCTTGTTTATACGAGCTATAATATATATTCAAACCGAGCTGATGATGAGGAGTGAGGTCCGAGACCTTATATTTATAGTGATTTTTCCACGGTTAAATGAAGTGACATGTATTTTAAGGGTAGGCCGACTTGAGAGGTTTTAGCACAGGTCAGCTCAGGTAATAGGTATGATATTCCATCTTAAAAATTCGATTTATCTTAAATTATTTGGAGTTAGGAGGCAAGTGAGGGCTCATTAGAAAGCTAAAATTATGCTCTAGGTGATGGTGAAGGTCTCATAGAGAAATTCTGCCTCTAAGGTAGTGAAAAATAATTTTTAATGTGACTGTCCTTAAATTTTTGTGCATAAAATATTTGGGACAATATGGCTTCTCCAATGATTGGCTCCTCTATTGTTTGGTTTCTTCATAATCATAGGGTCATGTATGACATCCACGTCATAATAGTATCCAACAATGAATGTATCATCTCATGTCATCATATACTCATTAAGTGATAAGTCATAGTGCAACCTTTATTAATTTGTTATTGGGAAAACTTCAAAGTAGTATTTCAACCATGTCATCAGGAAAATTATCAAGTGTTGTCATTCGAGAGTATGACATCATCACGTGTATGAATTCATTAAGTATAGTCCTCCACATCAAGGGTAAGGACATCATCCGAGTTCTAGGATTCTTCATCAAGAGTAAGCACATCATCATGATTTCTAGGGCTTCTTCACGAGATTATGGTGCCTTCATGGACATCTAGGGAATTATGATCAATAGGCATTTAGGACAAGACTTCTTCATAGACTTTGACATCATCATTAATGGTCTCCTAGTCAAACAAGAGTCATGGCATCATCTTCTGGAACTAGGCATCTCAAGAATATTGACATCTTAGTCAATGTCATATTGACATCAATGATAACCTTAATTAACATTCTCCCCCTTTGTCATTGATTACAATATTATTTCCCTTCCAACATTCTCTCCCCCTTTGACATCAATGGAAGACGGGTTTTCCAAGTACTCTCCTTGTCAAGTTGCTTATTTTTTCATGAATAATATTCCTTCATAGGTATGTTACTCCCCCTGTCATGGTGCTCTTTCTTCTGGCGATATGGTCCATGATAGATGTGTTTGTATTTATTCATCTAATGAACCAAATCCCCCTAATTGTATCGTCCCTTTTTGGCAGAGTCTCACCATCAAATACTTGGAACATCTAATCTGCTAATGATGCATCAAATCAACAACATGTGTTGTTGGCTAGAGTGTTCAAGGGACTTTCATATTCAACTTGCATCCTTCTCCATACTTTTGTAAGTTTTTTCTTTGGCATGGTTCTAGCTTGTGTAGAGGCCCAAGTCAACTTACAATCACGTGCCATATGTCCAATGTTATGGCAATTGAAGCACTCTATCTTGTTCATGAATAAGAAATCATGACTTCTTCTTGCAAAATTGCTTCTAGGAGATTGGCATAGACCATTATAATTGTCTTTTTTATATGCCCTACAATCTTTTTCCATGTGCCCAAAATTTGTACAAGAATAACAATAACCAAAAACTATACTTTGGTACCTGTAGGATGGATATTTCTTTGATGTACTTCCAAAATCATTCTGTCTTAGGAGCCTTTGATCAAATTTATTACCTCTTTCATTCTTGACACCATATGCATATCTTCTTGGAGTAGGGTTTCTTCTAATGTCATCTTGACTCTTGCCTTTGTTGGCGCTGGGATCATCAACATCTCTTTATGGCTTCCTCGCACCCTTATTATTTGAAGCATTATCATTCTTGCTTGAGGGTTCACCTGCATAGCCAAGACCTGATTTATCAAGGGGGCATCTTTGATGACTTAGGATGTCATCTAAGGTTTGAGAACTCTTCAAGTTGTTATTCAGCAAGTCAACTTCCTTTTTAAGAGAGACAATTTCTCTTTCAATTTTTCACAATATTCATCTTTCATGACTAGTTGCTTCTTGATTTCTTCCATCATCCTTGTTGCTTCATGTGCTTTGTTTTTAAGGGAGATGATATTTGATTTCATTGTGAAGAGTTCTTCATTCTTCTTTGCTAGACTTCTCTCCATTTCTTATTTTATTCTTGTAGCTTCACATGTTTCAGCCTTGAGAAGATTGATGTCTGATTTTAGTTTGAAGATTTCTTCATCCTTTTCTTCTAGTTAGCGTATCATGGTGTTTCTCTCATTTTCTGCTTCATCAACTTGTCATTCTATGAATGCCAAAGTTTCCATCACCTTCTCGGCTCATTGTGCTTGTTTCCTTGCTTCTTCTAATTGAGATCTATGAGAGAAGACCTCTTCCTTGTATTGACCAATTTTTTCTTCAATATTCTTCAAGCTCTTAATTATTTGTTCAAGGTGGCTTGACAAAGCTTATCCCCTTTTCTTCGCCTTATCCAATTGATTTGTCATAGATATGACTTCTTCATGGTGCTTTCTTTTGCTTTGATGAAATTCCTCCTTAAGTTTGGTGAGCTCCTCATCCCTTTATTGTACTTGAAGCTTGACAAAGACAACTTCCTTCCTTGTCTTGTCTTTGTTACCATCTTACACTTTCTTCTTAAGTTCCTCATTTTTCTTTTTCAAATTGTTAATCTCTTCCATGGAAGCCATAATTTTATTCAGGAGATCTTCTTCAAAGTCTTCTTTGTTCTCTTAATCTCCTAGGTCTTATTTAGCCTTGTTGTTATCTCTCTTATCTTCAGCTTCGTTGATGGATTCTGGACTTCTTTATTGTTTTTCATCATCTTCTTGACTAGACATCATTGTCAACGCTCCTTTTGAGTGAAGATCATGAAGTTTGTCCCATATGAATTTTGCTAACGAACATCTTTCAAAATTGGCTTTCACTGAATTTGGTAACCCGTTCAAAATTGCCTTCATTGCTCTTGTATTGTACTCCTTAGATTCTTTGTCCATTGTGTCATTAGTAATCATTGATATCCAAACTTCAATTCCTTGAGTCTTCAATAAATTCCTCATTCTTGCCTCGCATATATAAAAATTTCCATTGAACAATGGAGCCTTCGCAAATTGATTGACTTCAATTTCGATGGTTGAGGAAGACACATCTTTAGGAGGATTGGAGACTTTCTTCCTTAGTTTTCCCATTTGTGTTCTAATGATCAACCTTTAAGTTGTTAGGCTTTGAGTGAAGGTACTGGATCTCATACCAATTGTTGGAAATACTGAGAGGAAGGTGAATCAATATTTCTTTTCAATTGTTAATTTTACCAGTTAGATCAATTATATTTTGAACACAAAATGAAAAATGATGGAATAGATACTTTTATTAGTTTCTTCTTTACAATAAGTAAAGTACAATAATGATATAGGGATCTATCCCTAGATGAATACTCCAATCTTCCAGGCTCCAACCTGTATTGTGCCAAGCACCGACTTGGTCTTTCCAAGGCTCCAACCTTGTCAATTTTAGGCACCAACCTCTAGGCCTCCAACCCTATCTCTGGTACGGGCTTCGACCTGGTTTCTTGAGGACTCCAATCCTCTAGGGCTCCAACCCTATCTTCCAAGGCATCGACCTTGTCTCTATGAGGCTCCAATCTCTTGGGCTCCAACCCTCAACTTCACTTCGTCAAAATATGTTTGGTTATTCTTCACAACTCCCGGAGTCTTCTTCAACGAGCCTTGTCACACTTAGTCTCCACGTCACATAATGTCCGTAATAGAACTGTCTGTAATTTCCGTAATTTCCTCCACAGGTATCTTAATGTCCCTGTCCTCTTCAACTGTGTTCTGTCACATTTTTGTGATTAAGGTCGTTGTAGCTGCCTGTGGTGGTATCGAGCTCCTAACTCTTCAACAGTCCGAAATCCAGCAAGAGATGAGGTGTACACGGTCAAAATAATCTGATGGCACAGTTCCACAAGTTGAGGATAAGATCCACAGATGGAAAACTGACCCTAGTTGTTACAGCTCCATCGTGACACAATTATTTGTTTTATTCTTCTTGACTGTTCACAAGATGTGAACATATATCCCTATCTCTTGTTTGTACAAGCTGTAATAGATATTCAAATCGAGCTGATGATGAGGATTGAGGTCCAAGACCTTATATTTATAGTGATTTTTCCACGGCTATGTGAAGTGACATGTATTTTAAGGGTAGGTTGACTTGAGAGGTTTTAACACAGGTTGACTCAGGTAATAGGTATGATATTCCATCTTAAGAAATTGATTTCTCTTAAACTATTTGGAGTTAGGAGGCAAGTGAGGGCTCATTAGAAAGCTAAAATTATGCTCTAGAGGATGGAAAAGGTCTCATAGAGAAATTTTTCCTCTAAGGCAGTGAAAAATAATTTTTAATGTGAATGTCCTTAAATTTTTGTGCATAAAATATTTGGGATAGTATGGCTTCTCCAATGATTGGATCCTATATTGTTTGGCTTCTTCATCATCATAGGGTCATGTATGACATCCAAATCATAATAGTATCCAAAAATGAATGTATCATTTCATGTCATCATATACTCGTTCAGTGATAAGTCATAGTGCAACCTTTATTAATTTTTTATTGGGAAAGCTTCAAAGTAGTCTTTCAACCACGTCATCAAGACCATTATCAAGTGGGGTCATTCGAGAGTATGAAATCATCACGTGTATGAATTCATTAAGTATAGTCCTCCACATCAAGGGTAAGGACATCATCCGAGTTCTAGGCTTCTTCATCAAGAGTAAGCACATCATCATGATTTCTAGGGCTTCTTCACGAGATTATGGTGCCTTCATGGACATCTAGGGCATTATGATCAATAGGAATTTAGGACAAGAATTCTTCATAGACTTTGACATCATCATTAATGGTCTCCTAATCAACCAAGAGTCATGGAATCGTCTTCTGGAACTAGGCATCTCAAGAATATTGACATCTTTGTCAATGTCATATTGACATCAATGACAACCTTATTAACACTACTTTGTTGCTAGTGCCCTTATTATACTTTATTACTAAATGAAACTATTGTAGATTCCATCCACCTAAAATGATGAGCCTGTTGTAGCTTGGTCTGTGACTGAAGGTATTGCAAGGGTTGGTGATCTGTATGGATGATGGTTTCCTTGCCGATCAGATAGTGTTTCCACTTTTTCACACTTTGGACCAAGGCATACAGTTCCTTGTCATAAGTGGGGTAATTGATGATAGTCCGGGAGAACTTCTACGAATGGTAACATATTGGATTCTTCTTCTGCAACAGTATAGCCCCCATGGCGTACCCACTAGCATCGGTTTCGATCTTAAAAGGCTGCTAGAGATCGAGTAAATCCATGAATGGTGCGGTGCTAATTTTCTCTTTCAATTCTTCGAAGGACTTCTGCTGCTTTCCTCCCCACTAAAAGGCTTGTTTTACACTTGCCAGTGCGTGTAAGGGTGATGCAATAATAGAGAAGTTGGAAATGAATCTCCTCCAATAATGTACTCCACCTAGAAAACTTCAGACCTTTGTTACATTGGTAGGCTTAGGCCATTTTAAAACCACCTCAACTTTGGAGGGGTATATTTTTAATTGGCTATTACCGACAATATGACCTATGTAAACCAAAGAGGTTTTCCCGAACTCACACTTTGAAAATTTTACATACAGTTCTTCCCTTTTTAATACATCAAGAATTTTCTTTACATGGCATACATGTTCATCCCAAGTTCTACTAAATACAAGAACATCATCTAAATAAACAAGGAAAAAATCATCAATGAAAGGCCTAAAAATATCATTCATGACCCTCATGAATGTGGCTGGAGCGTTGCACAGTACAAATGGCATCACCATCCATTCAAACAACCCCTGTTTGGTCTTGAAGGCAGTTTTCCACAAGTCCTGCTCTGCAATTCTGACCTGGTGATAACCACTACACAAATCCAATTTGGTGAAATAGATAGCATTCTTTAATTGATCTAACAAATCATCAATGTGAGGGAGAGGGTATTGGGTTTTCATCATGATTTTGTTTAGTTCCTGATAATCCATGCACATCCTCCATGTGCCATCTTTCTTAAGCACTAACACGATCAACGAGTTGCATGGAGAATTACTTGGCCAGATAACCCCTTGGTTCAATAGTTCATGTACCTGCTTTTTGATCTCCTCCATCTCGATAGACGACATCCTGTACATACCAATGTTTGGCAATGGAGCATCATGCTGCAAATGGATCTCATGTTTGATTTCTCGTTTCGGAGGCAATCCTTTGGGTTCCTGAAACAACTCATCATAGTTAGAAATAAATTCACATAATTCCTTTTGATAAGCTGGATCACATCCTCGGAAAGCGTCATATGTTTCTGCATATTTTTCTCTCACAACCATGAGAAAACACCCTTTGCTGGAATTCACCAATCTCTTCATCTGTCCTGCACTTACAAGAGTGGCACTGACCTTGGTTTGATGAGCTCTTACAATATATTATACCCCATATTTTGTGATTTGGTATTTATTTTCACGTCGAAAGAAAAATGATTTCTTTTCGTAAAGATAGGGACTCCCTAACACAATACCACATATATCCAATGGTATGACATACAGTTCTACTTCATCCACTAGTTTAGAAGAAATTACGAATTTAACCTTACATTGCTTGGTTACATTTAATTTTAATTTTTCATGTATCCATCCAAGCGGATAAGGTTTCAAATGAGGCTTAACTTCTAAGCCTAAATTTTTAACCAAGGATTCTGAGATTAAATTATCTTAAGAGCCTGAATTAAATAGAGTTTCTAATTTTGTATGATTTATGACAACTCTAATATGAAACAACTCAATTCTCTTTCGTTCATTAGGAAGAGGTTCATTTGTTGAACTAGTGCTTCCATGCAATTTAGAATTAACATGAAGAGAAAGAGTACCTTTTCTTCCTGCTGTTGTGATCAATGCCTCATCGCCAGAGTTAGATCCAAGGTCTTGCTACGCAGTTGCTCCCATATTTTTCTTACCCTTTCCAACATATCTATTTGAATTCTTTTCTAGGTACAACTTCCAACAATGATCGTCGTCATGACCTTCCTTTTTGTAGTGAGTGCAATAAGGCTTTTCTCCTTCATCTTTATTTGTTGATGTCATCTTATTTTCCTTTACCTTTCCTTTCCCCTTGAATTTTCCATTTGAAGGTTTGAAAGGTGGTTTCTTTGAGTGATAATATTTATCATTTCTGCCCCTGTTTTCAAGATGAATGGCCTCTACACTGGTCGAGTCAATAGTAGTAGGTTCAAACATTAACAATGCATGTATAATGTAACTATGTAATGACCCAATATACTTAGTTACCACTTTAGGTGAATCTAATGAAATTCGCAAAATCAATGCTTGTTTTCTAAATTCCTTGGTAAAGCTTTGCATGTTTTGGCCTTTTCCTTGCCTTAGGTACTGCCACTCCATTAAGGATTTTTTATTATAACCCAAGCGATAGAATTGATCTTTTAGTGCAGTAATAAAATTTGACCATGAGGAAATAAGGTTACCCAAATTACTGCTACCTTATAATTTTCTCTCCCACTAGATGAGAGAGGTGCCATTCATTCGAAGAGAAGCCAACTAGATCTTTGCCTCGTCCTCCACAATCTGTTGAATCCTGCAGTAGAGTTCACTCTACCTAATCTAGTTGTTAATATTCTCAGCATTACTTTCACCATTATACCTGGGAAGATCATACTTGACATCTAACTTAAATTAAGGTTTATTAGATGCATTTCCTGAATTCCTATGATGATGGTGAGAAGAGAAGGAAGAACTTTCACTCGCTGAAGGAGAAGGAGGTGGATCTCCTCCATCATCTACATGCAATGAACCTTGTCCCTATGAAGCATTCTCCCTTTCTTTCTCTAGTTTCTCAAGCCTATAGAACAACTTCTCGACCTGATCTGCCATGGTGTATAATGTTTTGTGGAATTTTAGCTCCTCCTCATTTCAAACATTGTCACCCATGTTTCTTCTTTGATGTTCACGTCTCGCTTTGTGATCAAAAGACTTTAGTTTCCCTTCGCCTCTTCGTAGCTTGTTTCTAGTTAGCATACAAACATGAAATTGACATAAAAAAATACCTGCTCTGATACCACTTGATCCAAAATATTTAGCTTTTAGATGCATTAAAGAACTACATGTAAAATTTCATTTTAACCATGAAACTTAAAAGGCATAAACATAAGAAGAGAGAAGCACATAAAATCATGCAAGAAGACAAGGAATTGATATCAGAGTTCATCCAGGAGGGATTAAATCTTCAGGCCCTGCTCAATTAGTGGGGAGGCCCTCTTTCATTAAGTGGCAAAGAAAATGAAAGTACAAGCATTAGTGCAAAATTACACCCTTATACCTCCATAGCTAAAAGTGCCTAAAAACTGGAGACCTATGATGAAAAAATGGAAAACACCGTTGGAATCGTGAGGCCAAGAGGTGCAAAATCCATATAAAAGTTTCCTGATTCTGATGCCAGATAAATCTGGGTCCTCTGGAAATGGCTCAGTTCATGGTTCTGCCCCCCTCCTGCAAATCCCTCATGGTTCCACTCTATCTTATGGTCCGTGTCACTCTTGGCCTGCTTGGGCGCACTTCTAAAATGTAGGTTTATATATATGAAGGTGGGAAGACTTCTCAAGGAAGTCCTCTAGTTGAGTTTGTTTAGATCCTTTATTTGAGGGAGGGGGATCGGGTGGTCAAACCCTGTCCCCTTCATAATAAGGCAGAAATCATTTTAAAAATCCGCAGCATAGTCTTTTAAACCGTCGCACATATATTTTAATGGAATTTTTTTGGGGGGGGGGGGGGGGGTGGGGGGCGCATTGGGCGGCTCGCCCCACAACTCCCACCGACATTATACATACATGGAGTGGTATGGGATGGGGTGACGAGGTTGACAACCCATGCTCCTCCCGATTTTTTTTTTATAACATATATATGTGGTGGGCGTGGGGTCATGGTCGTTGGCCCACCCAATTTTTTAACAGTATTTGTTACATGGTCGGTTGGGTAGGGCAGGGTTCATGGCTTTCCCTACCTTTTTTTTAATATTTTCTTATGATTTTATAACCAACCGCTCATTTTTTAAAATTTTGGAATTTGACCAATGGAGTCAAACTAACTGTCCCACAAATTTTCTCGTAATTCCGCCGGAGTTGGCCAGAATTCGGCGCCAGATTTCTGTAAATTTGTTGCCTCCCTAAGCTACCACATCACCAAGTCAACCCTTAAACTTTGACTGCTTCTAACTCCTCCATACAAACTTGTAATTTAGTGTCATTTGCGTAGTTGGAATAAAAAAGATGAAATTTTCAACTTGACACTGAGTTTGCCACATTTCTGACACTTTGATTTTTGAGACTTTCTACTTATGCCACTTGTACTTGGATCTATACGATCCTCCTGGATCATTCATAAGCCAAGTATCTTTCTCTTTTCCTATATAAGCTTTTATCAAGATGTGGTTTGATCGATATCTGATGAATTGAGAAGTATGATTTGTTGTATCTATTAGAAATACATTTTATTCTTCACAAATATCTCCATATTGGGATCTCATATCAGTCAAGATTTTCTCATAAAATTGTATTATCCTCTCGCTTCTAATTTTTTTTGCAAATGGAAATGAGACTTTTCCCATTCGAATTTAAAGTCCAACTGAGGTTTTAGGCCTTCAAACCCCTAGAGACTCCCACAATATAGGCATGGGTGTGTCTGGGAGGCTATGGATGCTCCCATAGCATATGCATGCATGTGTCTAGGGAATTTTTCCCATAGACCTGTGCCAGCATCCCTGATATTGGAGCCACTTTTCAGGCCCAGAGCCCAGGTCGCTTCCCAGAATTCAATGACAAATTCCAAGTGAAATATAACAACGAAACAATGGTGCACAAGAAAACATTCGAACACGGACTTGACTGGACCCCTGTTGGTCAATGTTGTCATTGATGTTGATATGGAATAGTTGAATATGGAAAATATCCTTGTGATAACCCTTTTGTGATGTTTCCCTATCCTCATGTGATAACCATTTCATGTTGTTTCCCTAACCTCAGGAAAATCCTAGGATAAATTATATGCATGAATGATTCCTTAAATGCCAAATATTCTTGTGATAACCCTTTCATGATGTTTCCCTCTCCTCATGTGATAACCCTTTAATTTTTTTCCCCTAAATTCATGCAAACCCTAGGATAAAACCCTATGCATGAATTCTTCCCTAAATTCATATATGAAACTCTATGCTACGTACATGAATAATCTAATGATGCATAATGATGAACTATGAAGCCCTTACCATAAAACCCTCCTAGTCACATGTATGCGCATGTAATGAAAAAATATTTTTCCCTATCATGGTTCAATAAATGCATAAATTCATTAAGCCCTAAATTACTAGCTAAATATTCCCTAATCCTAATAAGCTTAAAGGCATAAGTCTAATAAGAAGAAGCCCTAACACTGTCCAAAACATAAGATCCTAAAGGCTACCATAAATAAAATTTATGATGACATTTCACAAAAATAATTTTATTGATAGGAAAATGACCTCATTGAAGAATGAAATTGACACCATCTTATAGAGGAAAATTTTCCCTTTCTAATGGGCTATCACTTGCCCTCTAACTCCTTCTAGTTTTAGAGAAAATGATTTTTTAAAATAATATATTATACTATTTATCCTACCCGACCTAGGCTGAATTGTGTAGGCTCATGTTCCACCACCAAGAGATGTGTCCCTTCATTCATGGTTGAAATTTTATATATATACAAGTGTAAAACTCATTTTATAGCATCCAATTCAGTTATCTATTCGTAGAAGAAGCACATAATTACATAAGGCTGAGGAGAAGTTTGTTGTTTGGTTATTTTCAGTGTTAAGGTAGCTTTCAAGTTCAGAACAACCACCTTTAGGATTGCAAAGTTAAACTCTTAACTATGATAAATTAAAGACCTCAGTTCTGCTACAATCAAACAACAAATCGTATTGTAGACTTCACCATAGCTCATATCGTTAACTATAGCTCAAACCATAGAAAATAGTCTCATAGTGGAGCTCGGTTCCTAGAATTAGAGGAGGGAAAGTCTCTTATAAATATCATATTATATATATATTACAGTCACCTAGGAGAGCTATACCACAAAAATCAGATCATTTGCTGGAAGGACAAAAGTATACCACAGAACTAGGATCTGTGTTACGAATTGCGACCTTATACTAAGGCCCAGAACTGTGGATATAATCCTAACCAAAAATTCGAAGTTATTCATGTGGTGGTATATCTGTAACTTTACACCTTTGGAGGCTCAGACCAGGGTTAAAGGAACTTTGGACCTCATCATAGAAGTTCATACCCTTAAGTGTAGTGACTTTATTTGGAGCTGGATACGATAGTTTTGTGGAGAATTGATAGAAAAAAATATGTGGAAGGCTCGGTGAAGGCTTGGAATCAACGTTAAAGGACTAGACCTATGGATTAACCCAAAAGTTCTCATGATAAAATTCAAGACCTTGGACCAGATTTGAAGAAGGTATTGATCGGATTTTAAGGTGATCATTGAAGAGTCCCTGAAGCCTTGTGAAGACTAAACTTGGACAAGACATTAGAGCACCTCTTTGAAGTTTCTTGGAGAAAATTTGATATACATATTAAAGAAGTTTTTGGAGAAACCTTTGAAGTATCCTTGGAGCAGTTTTTAGAGAAATTTATGATTCAAGACTCTCTTGGAAAATCCTATTGAAGACACTCTTGGAGAAGCACATTGAAGACACTCTTGGAGAAACCCATTGAGGACACTCTTGGAGAAGCTTATTGAAGCCATCATGAGGTTACCTTGGATATTTTATTAATGTATCATGAAGAGAATTTGTGACACCTTCATGATAAGACCAAGTTATCATTAATGAGCTAAGTGCTTTGGAGATTGTTTGAAGGCACTTCTTAAGGTGAAGATATTGATAGGGCTCGTTTAATAAGATATTGGGAGCCATGAAGAATAATTAAACTTATCTTGATAGATTGAAGCTAAAGGTTGGATCCCTAGAGTTTGGAGCCTCATAGAGACAAGTTTGGTGCCTAGGAAGATAGGTTTGGAGACTTATAGGATAGGAGTCATCAATAAGACCAGGTTGGAGCCTATACTAGAGACAAGGTTGGGTCCCTAGAGGTTGGTGCCTCATAGTGACAAGGTTGGAGCCTTGGAAGATATGGTTGGAGTCTTATAGGTCAGAGCCTCGTGAAGTCCAAGTCAATGATTCACGAAGTAAAGGTTGGTGCCTGGTAGGATTGAAGGTTGGTGTCTTCATCTAGGGTTGGAGCCCTACACATTACTGTATTGGATTTATTGTAAAGAGGAGGATTGAATTCCTCATTATATTTGACTAATAAAAGTATTTATTCTTATTGTTCATTTTGTGTTCTAATTATAAGTGATAAAACTGGTAAAAATAAAAACTGAAAATAAATATTGATTCACCCCCCTCTCAATATTTCCAACAATTGGTATCATATCCATTACCTTCAATCAAAGCATAAAAACTTGAAGGTTGTTCCTTATAACACAAATGGAAAAGCTAAGGAAGAAAGCCTCCAATCCTTCTAAATATGTCTCTACCCCAACCCTGAAAACTGAAGACAAAAAAATTGGGAAAGCTCCATTGTTCAATGAAAACTTTGTAATATGGAAGGCATGAATGAAGAATTTTTTAATGGCTCAAGCATTTGAAGTCTAAGGATTAGTGGTCACTAAAAGCAAAATTGAAGAATAATCCAAGGAATATAATGTAAGAGTGAGAAAAGTAATCTTGAGTGAGCTACCAGATTCTATAAATGCCAAAGTGGAAAAATGTTCATCGACAAAAGGTGTGTGCGACAAACTTCAAGATCTTCACTCAAAAGAAGCATTGACCATGAATTCCAGTCAAGAAGATGATGGAAAGAAAGAAGGAAATCCATAACCCATTAAGTGTTAGGTCTCAATATTACTAGTGTAGTCCCTTATTGTTGTTAGTGTAGCCCCCCTTATTGTTATTTTTGTAGCCCCGTAGTCCCCATATTGTTATTATTGTGCCCCATAAAATCCCACTATTGTTATTTTTTGTGCCCTTACATTATTATTTTTAGGCCAGTTAGGATTGTATTGTGACCCCTTAGAATCATATATATACAAGGTAGGTTTTGTCATTTGTATCATCAAAGAATTGTTTATTTATGTAATGTAAAGGAGGTTGCCCCCTCTAAGAGGTTGATTTATAAGTTTTCAATCTATCTTTTCTTCTATTTTGTGAGTTATTTTCATAAAATTTGGTATCAAAGATTTGGATTCTAAGGTTTCACTCATGCAAACAGGTCATCATGGAATTTTCACTATAACTTTTGTTATACGAAGTTTCAGATGTTGACAAAAAAAACCCAATTGATTCAACATCCTAAGGAATTCCGTATAAAAATTTCATATCTTGGTTTGCTATAGTTTCAGAGATATGATCTGAGGAATATAGGGTTTTTGCAGACTCCCAAATTTCATCTCAAAGAGGTGACCTTGGGAAAATTGTGATAACTGTCTCTCTTTTCTTCTATTTTGTGAGTTGGTTTCATAACATTTGGTATCAGAGCATTGTCTGTAGTTTCTTGTGTATTGATTTCAGAGACAAAAGATGAAACAATGACACGTGGCACACCATACAAGTGCTCTATATTGAACCAGTTCACAATTAGGTCATTGTGGGATGTTGGACATAACTTTGCCTTGAAGAATCCAAATCAGGTTTGACCTATGGCTACTACAGGTCTGAAGTTCAAATATTGGGGATCTGAAATCACAAAGATATAGCAAGATCAATAGAGAGCTCCTCAAAAGAATAAAAAATGTGTGCATTGTGTTGTAAATTGCATAATGCTTGTTTGAAAAAATAGTTTGAAGTGATTCCAAGGTCATGTTAAAGCATAGATATCAGTATTGAGTTGCCAAAAATAATTCCACACCCATTAAGCTCTTGGAAAGATCTACTATGATGCATGAAGAGGAAGAATTGCAACATGATATATCAAAATTACGAGACCAAGTGCAACAAATTTTGCTCTCTTAAAAAGTAACAAAAAAGAAATGGAAGCTAAAATGGATGATTTGAGTAAAGACATGGATGGATTGAATAAAGGCATGGAATCTAAGATCGATGGTATAGAATAAGAACTAAAAGGCAACATGGAACACATGAAGAATGGTCTAAAAGTAGACATGGAAAGTTTGAAGGAAGGTTTGACAAAGTTGCAACAATAAATGATTCCTAATGGCGAAAAGGTAATAGAGAAAACTCATGATGAGAAAAAAATAAATGTTAATCATGATTTCATAGATTATAATGTTGGATTTAAGACCCACCATATTCCAAATATCGATATGAATAAGTTTTATGGAAATGATTTGGCAACATGGATATTACTGATGGAGAAAGTCCTAGTTCAAACAATATTGTGAGAACTTGATGAAGAAGGAAAAAACATATTGGAACCTGAAGTAGTCACAAAAACAAGAACTTAGAAACTCCAAAATCGATCAATTTCAGAGTATCTCATCAAGTGGAAGAACTTAACAGCTGAAGATTCGACATGGGAGGATGATAATTTTATACAGAAGCATCCAAAACTACTCAAGCGTTGAGGAAAACACTTTTTTGAAGGAGAGGGGCATGTTAGGTCCCTATATTACTAGTGAAGTCCCTTATTTTTGTTAGTGTAGCCCCATTATTGTTATTTTTGTACCTTTGTAGTCCCCATATTGTTATTATTGTGGCCCATAAAAGCCCACTATTGTTATTGTTGTGCCCTTACATTATTATTGTTAGGTTGGCTAGGATTATATTGTGACCCCTTAGAATCCTATATATAGAAGGTAAGTTTTTTCATTTGTATCATCCAAGAATTGTTCATTTATGTAATGTAAAGGAGGTTTCCCCCTCGAAGAGGCTTATTTCTAAGTCTTTAATCTCTCTTTTATTCTATTTTGTGAGTTGGTTTCAGAACATTAAGGCAACTGAAAATAAGAGAGAAGAAATCAATACCAAAGAAGACATAGAAGATTAAGAACATGAAGAGGACTTCATAAAAGATCTCATGGAAAAAATTGTAGCTACCCTGGGAGAGATAAGTAGTTTGAAAAAGGAAAATGAGGAGCTCAAGAAGCAAGCACAAGATGGTGACCACGACCTTGACAAGATAAGAAAAGAATTTGACATTTTCAAGCTTCAAGTACAAGAAAGAGACGAGGATCTCACCAAGCTAAAGGAGGAATCACATCAAAACAAGAAAAGGCATCATGAAGAAGTCATATCCATGACAAATCAATTATATAGAGAAAAGAAAAGGGAAGACACTTTGTCAAGATACCTTGAAAAAAGACATGAGGACTTGAACAAACTTGAAGCGAAAATTGGTCAATACAAGGAAGAGGTCTCCTCCCTTAAATCTCATCTAGAAGAAGAAAATAAAAAATCACAAGGAGATGAAAAGGTGATGGATGACCCTCTTAGAAGGACAACTTGATGAAGCAGAAAAGGAAAGAAATGTCATGACATGTCAACTAGAAGAAAAGGATGAAGACATCTCCAAGTTAAAATAAGAAATCACCTCACTTAAGGACTAATCATGTGAAGCAATGAGAATAAAGAATGACATGGAGAATCATCTAGAAAAGAAGCATCAAGAATGAAAGATGATGAAAGAAGAGATTGATCTCCTAAGGAAAAAAAATGATAATCTGAACAAGAATCTCAAGAGGTCTCAAACCCTATATGACATCCTAATTCATCAAATATATGCTCTTGATAAATCAAGTCTTGGCTATGAAGGTGAACCCTCAAGTAAGAATTATGCAAACCCTAATGCTTCAAATAACAAGGATGTGGAAAAGCTTGAAAGAAATATTGATTTCCCCGGTTCTAGAAAAAAAAAGGAGAAGAGTCAAGATGACATTGGAAGAAACCCTACTCCAAGAATATATACAGATGGTGTCAAAAATGAAAGAGGAAATAAAATTGACAAAATGACTTTAAGGGAAAATGACCTTAGAAACACATGAAGGCAATACTTTGCAGAAGGTATCAAGGATACAAGAGGCAATGGATATCATCGAAGAATCCCAAGGCAAAAAGACTTCAAAAGTACATCAAGACAATCTCCATCTCCCATGTACCAAAGTATCTTTTTTTGTTATTTCTATTCTTGTACAAATTTTAGGCATATGGAAAAGGATTGCAGGGCATACCATAAGGAAAGATATAATGGTCCCCACCATCTCCATAGAAGAAACCTTGCAAGAATAGGTCATGATTCCTCATTCATTAACAAGATGGAGTGCTTCAAATGTCATAACATTGGACATATGGCTCGTGATTGTAACTTGACTTGGGTCCCTAAACAAGATAAAACCATGAATACCAAGCCATAAAAGAAAGTTACACAAGTATGGAGAAGGAATAAAATTGGATCCGAAAGTCTCTTGAAAACTCAAGCCAACAACACATGTTGTTGATTTGATGAAGACATCTTTGGCAGATATGATATTCCAAGTTTTGATGACGAGACTCTGCCAAAAAGGAGACCATGCATACAATTAGGGGGAGTTTGTGATTCTTAACTATTCTTTTAGAAGCTATCCATGAAGAGCTCTATGAAATCCTTGATGAGTCACACATGGACAATATTGATAGATCATCTCTCAGGAGTAACCTTTATCAATGGAAATATGAACTACAAATATTACAAACCCCTTCCTACGGCTATGCTTAGCCTGCATAGTTGTAATGATCCTCAACGACGTAGGATTCTTCTTTCCCTACAAGATTCTCTTTTTCACATTATCATCCAAGCACTCAATAGCCTTCTCATAACAATCTACTTTATTCCTTTGGAGGTATAGCCAATCCATACCCAAAATCCTGTTATATGATCCCAATGGAAGCAAATTATGTGTTGATGTAGGTATACCATTCAACTCAAATGCATAATATCTTACCCAATGATGAGCTCTCTTCTTAGTACCCGAAGCCAACTGCACCAACCAAGACTTTGCAAGCACTTATTTTCTCAAACCACACTTATCCAATGAGTTAGGATTAACATAACTAAAATTTGATCCAAGGTCAATCAAAATAGAAACAAATCGATCACAGAGCTTACCTTCCATCTCAATAATAGATGCTTGGTGATCTACCTGCTTTTGTCCACAACACCATAAATCCTAGAAATTCTATGACCAACATCCTCAGTTGTCTGCACTTCCTGAGCATTGTAGATTTCAGGCCTACCATGATGGTACAATGGATAATAGTTCTTACGATGATATTTTCCACAAATCCGACACTGCAACGATACCCTACCATCATCTCTATTCCAGGGAAAATTTTAGGGGATAATATTCACAGGTGATCTAATATTCCATGCTTTTTCCAAAAAAAAGATTCGCCAATTTCCATTTTTCAAATCCACCCAAATTTTATAATATAAAATTATTTTACATTAAAAATCACCAATATTATATATTATCTAATATAAAATAATTATAAATCTAAACAATTTTACAAAATTATCATCAAACATTTTAGAATTTGGATATTACGGACTAGTTAGATTTGTCAAGGTTGTTAAAATTTAAGATAAACTTCCATCCTTAAAATTTTCCCTACTATATTCGGCTACTCTCTAGGTTGAGACTCATGTCCCTTCTCAACTACATTAAAATTATTATAAAGAGCAACATTTTCTGTGTCACCTACAACCAGAGGTCTTCCCCACTTCAGTGGCCACTTCCCTTTAAATTTCTCATTTCCCTTCAAATTACGCTTAGGCTAAAATTTACACTTCAATTTCTCATGACCATGCTTCATTTTCTTGATGGCTTCCTCCAGCAACTGAGGCTCATCAAACTCAAACTAGTCTCTATATGTTGCTAGAAACCCACTGATGAACCTTTTAATATTCGTTTTTTCATCCTTAAGGTTAGGAACATACCTCAACAGCTCCATGAACCTATTAGTATACTCATCATGTGTCACTGAACCCATCTGCAACTCATAAAACTACTTAGCTTTGTTACCATAATACCTTTCAGATAGATACTTCTTCTTTAAGAGTCTCTCGAGCTCATCCCAAATCAACTCTTCTTATAAAATGCCTCTGACATTGTTCACATATTCCCACTAGATACGTGATTTCCATTTAAGACTAAAAGTATTTATTTTGGCTTTCATGTTCTTTGAATAATTATGAAATCTGAAGAATTTCTTCACCCCAAGCAACCATGCCTTTGCATCTTCCATCAAATGTAGGAGGCTTGAATTTCTTGAACTCCTCTGGAAAGTATTCATTCCTCCTGTAAGGATGATGGTGGTGATGATGTCTCCTAGATGAGGAACTAGAATGAAACCCACATATACTAGTCCTCCTGTCAGGTGTACCCAATGATCTGCCACCTCTGACTGTATCCCCTATATTCAACCTGTATTATGATTGACACATGCTAGCATATACCCCATTAGTCTTATGTTCTTGTTCTTAACTAATTCTCAATTGTCCCTATATATACAAGTCTAATAAAATTTGAAGGATCATTACATTGAATTTTCCTTCTTTTCCTACTCCCTTGTAAGTATTTACTGAGCCTCAACCAACCCGTCATTGCCTGCCTTGCAACTTTTGATCTCTGCCCTCAAACTCCTCAATGTGTTGGCTATATCAGGAGAATACTCATCTCCTTGTTGTTGAACTAATCTGTAGGGAGAGTGACGTGACTGGAGTCCATCATTTTTCTCGTCACATTTGATTCTCTTGTTCCTGAAAGTATACCATGTCACCTAAACCAAAATATAAACATAATTAACATACCTCATTGAAGTTCAGGGGAGGCTATATCATCTGCAAAATTAGTCCACATTAGCACGATACATGTATAATCATAATCACATCAATATGCCAACATCATGAATGAAAATACCAACTGCATATCATGATCGCATGCATGACAACCATAGCCATGAAAATGCATGCATAACCACATGCATCTAGCCCATTTGGTGCAAGTGTTTGAATCATGCCCCGATACCACTCTATAATTCCACCTCCCACATTTACCCACTTTCATTGGTCTGCCGGGGTAAACATGAGTGGAGGGCTACTATAAAATTACTCAACCTCCTAAGTAAATTTAAGGAAGTGGAATTGAGAATCTAAAACTTTACTGACTTCCCTCAGGTGCTATGGGACCCTGAGGAGCTAAAAAACCACTCCAAGTGCCCAACCCTGAGCTAAAATTATTTTTTAGTGATCTAGAGCCCTAGACACTATGATGAGAAGGAAAAAAAATGACTATAACCATACACTCACTCTGATGACCCTTCCTCCTAGCAAATGCAACCTATATTTCCCACTTCTGAGCACGTGACCCCGAAATCAGAGCTACCTTTTTAGGGATTGATTCTCACCCACTTTACATAACTTAATAATACTTTAAAAAATTATAAATGACACTATGAAAAAGACATTGACACAAAACTTTGACAAGGAATTGACCTAACCAAGTCTAACTATGAGAGTCATTCCGTCAAACACATAGTGAACATGAAATCTACAGGTCATGAATGCATATATGAACATAGAGATATGAAAATTATTTAAGAATCATCAAGAATGTCTAATGCCCTCTCAGGATATCTACAATAACATATATTAGGTCATGCATTAAATAACCATTCATTTACCAATCAAATATGTTATTAGACATAACCAAAACATGTTATGAAGCCATGCTTATAACCAACATATAACCAGAATAATAACAGTAATAGGATAACCATCAAAACAACATAATAAAAATTATATTTACTCATGAAATAAAATAAGAAAAGAGACTTTATTAACATATGCAAAATAAAACCAAGTCAGGGACTTCCATGTACCACCCGACCATAGATTGAGTTGAACCAAATATTTCTTTCAGCCATATTCAAAGTATGAATGTGGGACCTCATGGGATAAACCAATACATAAACAACCAATAGAATCTAGAGGTTAAACCCCCTCCACCCTCACAGTAACGTGATCTAGCCTAAACTACTCCTGAGATCACAAGATCAAAATTGTGTATGGCTCAAAATTCCTTCACCATCCCTTGATGAATTTCCCTGTCTCCACCCACTTGTTGAGGGCTTCTAATTAGATTTGGATCAAGGACTTAAGTGATAGCTCAAAATTCAAAGTGTTAGGAAGTTTTCCAAACTTGAGAGATTGGATATATCTCGTCTTCATGATTTCGGCATCGTGAATGATTCAAAAAACTGACACCGTATGAAGAAGTTATCGCATTTTGAAAAGTCCAGTAAACTGCAATTTTTGGCTTTTGACCAAGTTTGACTGGGCCTTTGAATATTCAAAAAAGATAATATTCTTGGAATATTACTAGAATATTCCTCCTAGACCAACTGTATGCAGACAAGTGGCACCGTTTAATTGGATGTTGGACTATATGTGTTTTGATTGGCCAATGGGAGGCCACCACGTGGCCTAGGTTTTGTGGTGCAAAATTTTGTTGGGTCATCGGGGCTTGACCCTGAGACCTCCCACATAATAGGCACGCGCTCTACCTTCTACCTTACCGTTGGATCTTAACCATATCAGTTGTGGCTTAGATTTGAATTGTAATGGTTTGTGGTTTGGGGGAGTGGAGGGGCGAGCCCCTCCCATATGGTTGCAACCCCAAGACCATGGGCTTAAGCCCCAACCGTCATCCACAATGATCACCACCATAATGTGTTCACATGACAGTCCGCATCATTAAATTTTACCCCAAACGTTAAAACTAACGGTTTAAGCTCCAACATTTATGACAACCGTTAAGTGGTCACATGGTTCAGTTCCAGTTTAAGCGCAGTTACCCCGCGGTTACGGTTCCGATAAATGTTTTGAAGACCGCGTGGTTTGGGAATGTGCCCAACCACTAACCAAAATTAAATTCAATGGTTATTTTGGTGTTTAGTTTGGAGAGTGCCCCAAATTTGGGGGTTTTCACTAGTTTAACTGAAGTTTTCCAGTTTTGGTGGAGGATTTTTAGGGGTCACTAGACAAATCTTGTTTTGGCTCTGTATTGAGCTATATTCGTCCATTATGAGGGTTCCAATAGTTAATTTAGACTATATCAGACATTCCAGACTCATTAGTGAGGGTTTTAGAGCCATCAGAGGAATTTTGAGTAGGTATTTTCTTCAAAGAAGTTCTAGGGGCCACCATGGGCCAGCAACAGTTTGAGGCCTAGCCAGTGCAACTAGAGGAATTTTTCTATAATACAATAGTCAATTTTGGATGTTTCACACATTAAAAAAATAATTTTGTGTTTTTAGAGCCCATAGAGGACTTTTGAAGGCCGAGTTGCTTCAGAGAAGTTCCAGGGGCCACCAGGGCCAACAAGTGCCAGCAGGAGAATGAGGCCTATCCAGAGCAGACAATATCCATTCTCAGCAAAAAAATAGTATTTTCTGAATGTTTTGATACTTATGAATCCATTGATGGAGTTTTTAGAATATTTTTAGGACTTCTAAAAGTCGAGATGCTTCAAAAAAGTTTTCAGTGACCCCAGAGCCAGGGGGTGCCTGCAAGTGTTGGAGGTGAAACCAGAGCAGCCGGAGGACAATTTCTGCAAGTGAATAGTATATTCTGACTATTTTGGACATTTTGAATCCAATGAAAGGAAATTTATATCCATTTGAAGACTTCATAAGGTCGAAGAGCCACAAGGAAGTTTTGGGCAGCCTAGGGCCATCAGTGGATGGAGGCCTAGATTGGGAGCTAGTGCTCATTTTGTGAAAATGATCAGTCCATTTTGGAGGTATGATATGTGTTGGAGATAGTAGGTGAGGTTTCAAGGACATAAAATTACTTCTAAGGGATTTAGTGCCATATAGAAGCCCAGGGTAGCTCAAGAGCACCGACTCAAGGAGACCAGTATAAGGGGACCTAGTTCTGTTTTCGGAGTGATGAAAACCATGAAAGGGATATAAATGGTATTATAAACCCATTATTTCAATTCAGTTAACCATTGGAGTTGATTTTGTAACTTGTAAAAGAAAATTTCCATAATCCCAAAGAGCCAAGTCAAGATGACAAGAGCTCAAGGAGACGTAGCCCATGATATTCAGGTGAACACCTATATTAAATTTTCTGTTGTGTGTTGATGTTTATTTGTTGCATTATATGGCTGTTTCACATGTTTAATATAAGAAAAGACAAATGGACTTAAAGCGCTTAAACAGTAAAAAAAACATACACCTGTTTCAAGTATTAAATTCCGCAAAAGTCAAGTATAAGATATATCTTTTATTTGTTTAACTGAGTGGGAGGTTCTTGAAAAGCATAACAAGTTATCCAAACCATTTTTAGATCAGGTTGGTATCAGAGCACTATTTTATTGCTTGAAAAAGCACAATTTTTCTTGTTGACTTGAAAGGTGTTTGCACTGTTAAAGAATTTGACTGTTTGCAAATTGACTTTTGATTACAAGTTTGAGTTTGCTAGAGGTGAAGGGAAAACTATCGTTAGCTAAGTCCAGAAGAGTAAAAGAAGGAAGAAGTTCTGAAGGCATATTCCTTACCCAAAGGACCTCAAGGCAACCCTTGAAGCACAAGAGGGTGTTTGCAAAAGGCTACTTGAAGAAGAGCTTGACTCTACAATGATTTTGTTCAAAATATTTGTTAATTGTTTTTGAAATATTTGTGAAATTTTGTTGAAGTTATCTAGTTCATTTTCATAAGATGACAAATTCCTCAAATGAGGTTTCAAAATCCTCCTCCTTCACAAGATTCTTGGATGAAGATATGAAGCGAGACTTCTACATCCTGAAGGATATGGTGCAAATTTTGTATGAAGATAGGAGAGAAAGCACTAGAATTCATGAGAAATTGGTTTCTATGAAGGAAGATAAAGAAGGACTTCTTCAAAGAATGCATGAGATGGAGATGCAACTCCATCAAGCCCAAGAGGCCTTAACCAAGAACATGCGTGAAGCAGAGGTAATTCAATCAAATTTGTCTTCAAATTCCTCGTCAAATAAATGTGTTGGTTCATTTGAAAAGCACAATAGAGGTATATGGTCCAAGTTGATGTTTAAAATGGGCTATGAAGGCAAGGGTTTAGGAAAAAATGCACAAGGCATGATTGATCCTATTTTGGTTGAGGAATGACCTAAGAAATTTGGTCTTGGTTATGTTCAATCTAATGGTGAAAACTCCACAGCCATGAAGGCATTTGAGACAACTTCTAGTAGAAATTTTGTTACAAGTTCTAAACCACAAACATGTCAAGTTTGTTTTCAAGTTGATTGCCAATGTTTAAAGACTATGTTGCAGCAAGATGTGTGTATACATGCAGCTTATGGTGAGCATGAGAGTTCAAACAACTATCAAGACATAAACAATGATTTTAGTCTGCATAAAGAAGATAGAACCTCTACAAGTTTGTCTCCTCAAGAAGGTAAAAAAGATGGGCATGCAGAGAAACATTTGAGGTATAATTCTTCCCATAGTCAAGTTGATTATGTTTTTGATAAGCATGGAAAATCTGCATTCCTGAGTGGAAGAAAGAGTTGTTGTTCCTATTGTGGTATGTGTAACCATGATGTTTCAAAATCCTGGAAGAGGATGAAGGCATACAAGAAACAGTTGAAGCGAAGGCAACTTGAAAAGAAGGTGCAGAAGACTTGCACACATTGCCAGAAGAAGGGACATTTTATTTCCAAATGTTGGACATTTCATCCAACTAATCATCCAAAGCATTTGAAACAAGAGGACAGAAAGACTAGCGAAATTGGAACCAAAGATTCCATCATTGATGTGAGAACATATATTTCACATGAAGAAGATTTTCAGCAACAAAAGTCATCGTGGAAGTGGCTTGGTGAGAAGTGGTTTGATTTCTTGACACAGTAAGACATACATTCATTTGTACATATGCAAATTTCAGTTATATATGCATGTTTTCTATTGTAATATAACATTTGTTTGAGCCACCTTGGATCGATGATAAAGGACATGATGCTCAACTATCTTCTATAAATTTCTCGCTAGAAATTTTTGGGTGAGTTCAAGGAAGACAATTCTTGACAGGAGGACAAGAGCATTCATGAAGGGAAGTGTTGACTACCTTTGAGTTATGGTTCAAAGGCACTAAGCCATGCATGGAAAAGTGTATGGAGGCTGAAAAGAAGAGGGTGTTGTACTCTCATATACTGAATAGATTAGATAATCAGTCTTTTGGGGTCCAAAAGATTCCTAATGGGGAGGTGTTATCAGATTTGGATCAAGGACCTAAGTGATAGCTCAAAATTCAAAGTGTTTAGAAGTGTGCCAAACCTAAGTGACCGGATATATCTCGCCTTCCTAAATCTGGTGCCACAAATGGTTCGAAAAACCAACACCATATGAAGAAGTTATCTCGTTTTGAAAAGTCCAGTAAACTGCAATTTTTGGCTTTTGACCAAGTTTGACTAGGCCTTTGAATATTCAAAAAAGAGAATATTCCAAAGAATATTCCTAGAATATTCTTGGAACATTCCTTAGAATATTCCTCTTGGACCAATTGTATGCAGACAAGTGGCACCGTTTAATTGGATATTGGACTGTACGTGTTTTGATTGGCCAATGGGAGGCTGCCATGTGGCCCAGGTTTTGTGGTGCAAAATTTTTTTGGGTCACCGAGGCTCGACCCCAAGACCTCCCACATAATAGGCACTCGCTATGCCATATACCCTACCATTGGATCTTAACCATATTAGTTGCGACTTAAATTTAAACTATAATGGTTTTCGGTTTGGGGAGTGGAGGGGCCAACCCCTCCCATATGGCTGCAACCCCAAGACCATGGGCTTAAGCCCCAACCATAATCTGCAACGTTCACCCCCATGATGTGTTCACATGATAGACTACATAGTTAAATGTTACCCTAAATGTTAAACCGATATTTTAAGTTCCAACATTTATGACAACCGTTAAGTGGTCACATGGTTCAGTTCCATTTTAAGCGCAGTTACCCAACAATTATACTTCCGATAAATTTTTTGAAGACCACGTGGTTTGGGCATGTGCCAAAACACTAACTGACGTTAAATTCAACAGTTATTCTGGCGGTTGATTTTGAGCGTGCCCCAAATTTGGGGGTTTTCACCAGTTTAACTGAAGTTTCCTACTTTAGGGGGGGTATATGACTTTATTGTTCACATGCATGCACATGGTTTGCACAGGTGCCAATAGTCAATTTAGACTATCTCAGACATTACAGAATAATTGGTGAGGGTTTTAGATCCATCAGAGGAATTTTGAGTAGGTTTTCTCTTCAGAAACATTCCAGGGGCCACTAGGGCCACCATGGGCCAGCAACAGTTTGAGGCCTAGCCAGTGCAGCTAGAGGCATTATTCAACATTCCAATAGTCAATTTTGGACGATTCAGACATTATTGAACTAATGGTGTGGTTTTTAGAGTCTTTAGAGGACCTTTGAAGGCTGATTTTCTTCAGAGAAGTTCCACGGCCACTAGGGCCAACAAGTGCTAGTAGGAGAATGAGGCCTATCCAGAGCAGCTAGTATCAATTATCAGCAAACCAATAGTATTTTCTGACTTTTTTGATACTTTTTAATCCATTTATTTAGTTTTTAGAAGCTTTTTAGGACTTCTAAAATTATATATGCTTCAAATATTTTTTAGTGACCCTAGAGCCACGGGGCGCCACTAGGTGTTAGAGGTGAAACCAGAGCAGCCGGAGGCCAATTTTTGCAAGTGAATAGTTTATTATGACTATTTTTGACATTTTGAATCCAATGAAAGGATTTTCAGAACCATTTTAAGACTTATTAAGGTCAAAGGGCCACAGGGAAGTTTTGGGTAGCCAAGGGCCATCAGTGGATGGAGGCCTAGATTGGGGAGCCAATGCTCATTTTGAGAAAATGATCAGTCCATTTTGGAGGTATGATATGTGATGGAGTTGGTACGTGAGGTTTCATGGACAAGAAAGGATTTATGAGGGATTTAGTGCCATAGAGAAGCTTAGGGTAGCTCTAGAGCACCGACTCAAGGAGACCAGTCTAAGGGGACCTAGTTCTGTTTTTAGAGTGATGAAAACCATGAAAGGGATATAAATGGTATTATAAACCCATTGGTTCAGTTAAATTAACCATTAGAGTTGAGTTTGTAAATTTTAAAAGAAATTTTTGATAATCCCAAAGAGCCAAGTCAAGATGACAAGAGCTCAAGGAGACATAGCCCACGATATTCAGGTGAACTCCTATATTAAATTTGTTGTTATGTGTTGATGTTTATTTACTACATTATATGGATATTTCACATGTTTAATATCAGAAAAAATAAATGGACTTAAATCACTTAAACAATAAAATAAGCATCCACCTGTTTCAAGTATAAAATTCCGCAAAAGTCAAGTATAAGCTAGATCTTTTATTTGTTTAATTGAGTGGGAGGTTCTTGAAAAGCATAAAAAGTTATCCAACCCATTTTCAGATCAGCATCCTAGAGAAAACCATCTACACCCCTAATCCTTTATATTTTCATAATACCACCTCACCTAGATCCAAAACCTTCCAACAATCCATAGCTCAACCAAGAATGAGTCCCATCACACCATGGCTATCCAAAATTGGAAAGGCAAGGCTGAAATCACTGTCAAATTAGGCAAAGCCCATGCTAATGACAGTAAATGAACCAAATACAGACATGCATGCCAACACCATCTATGAAATCATACATGTAACCTGTTACCTACAAGTATCCCTATTGATGACGCTTAATCCAACTTTTCCTTGCTTGATCCTTTCTTTCCTTTGCTTTCTTGTCCTTCCCATGCTTTTCCTTGATCTCCTTTTCTTTCTCCTCTTGGTGTTATTCTCCTCTTTGAAACCAATCCCAAAAAAAAACTTTGAAAAGGCCCCAAACTGATGCTATGATGCATTTTTATTATTGATGCATCTAATTTCTTCATTTTTCCTCTATTTCCTTCAATTTCATCCTCACATGCAACCTATGACCTTTCATCTCCATCTTCTCCTAATTTCCTTTATTTTCATAAATAAATGCCAATAACATATTTTTTCATTTTCAAAGGCTTTTCTGGTGCCTTTGTTGATTTCCCCTTAGCCACAATAAATAACAGGTGATTCCCACTTGAATAATATGCCCAACATTCAGCTTGGAATACATGTCCCATGACCTTGGTCTTATTTTTTCCTTTATTAACATTATTACATGAAATTTAAACCTAGGGATATTACATTTGGTGAGCTAGATATCACTCTAATTGTCACAATAAAATATGTTCAAATGATCCTACTAGAATCCAAACTACAAAATGATATATCAAATACACAATGATTTTTGAATTACATTAATTATTGCTTAATAATATACTTCTACTAAATAAATATTAAGAGGTTGTATCTTCTTACAAGCCTAAGCGAAAAGTCAGAAACCAAGATTAGAAACATAATTTCTAGTGAACTTCTAATCATAAATGTCACTAGACCAACTGGAATTAGTGAAACCAACCAATAAAGAAGTTCCCCCTAAATTGTAATGTATCTTAAAATGAACTATATCTTAGAGATAACAAACTATCATTGTTGTTTCTTTCTAATGGCTCATGTAATTTTGGCATATACCGCACAACAAAACCACCAAAAAAGGAAATTTAAGGACATGTATGAGTTAAATAAAAAATATACCATCTAAATAATGGTACAAAGAAACATCTAATTTGGGTGTCGTATAGGTGGAAACAAATTTAATTCCATGCTTAACTGAAGAATTTTTTTTTTTAATCTCCCATGTGAAAGGAAATAAAAAAATCACTTGCATAATTAGACTAATAAAGGGAAATTCCTTCCTTGTTTTGTAGTACTTGGAGGGCAAGAAAATAGTAAAAATAACTTACGTAATTTTATATTTCTTCTTAAGGATAGAATTCACATGGTTTAAGGTTCAGGGTGACTACTAGTGAGAATAGGGTCATTAACATAAAGAATAAGTATTATGATATAGTTACCTACTTTCTTGGTATAGACATTGGCGTTAGAATAACATGTAGGAAATTCTACGTCGAGAATAAAGATATACATTTTAGAATACCAAGGGAAAGAAGATTGATTTAGACTATATGAATCTTTCTCAAGGTGAAAAACAAGGTTGGAGTGTTTGTAAACATAACTAGGAGGTTGTTCCATGTAAATTTCTTCTTTCAAGTCCTCATGCAATAAGTTGAATTTAAAATGCACCTAATGGACCTCCCATTCAAGTGATGTAGAAAGGGTTAAAAAAAGTTGGATGGAATTCAATTTGACTATGGGGTCAAAGGTTTCATTATAATAAATCCCTTCAACTTGAAAAAATTCTTTGTAAAATAAAATAGCCTTATGTATTTCAACATTTTGATTTGAAGTATACTTAATACTATACACCCATTCACATGTAATGATTTTTCTTTCTTTTGGAAGCGATGCAACATTCCAAGTAGCATTCACCATTAAATAATATTACTATTAATTCATTGTTGTGTACCTATTTGGATGGATAAAAGATTCTAGAAATGGTTTGTGATCACGAGTCTATAAAACTTGAGCCAAATGAGAGGTGGGTCATTGGATTGTGAACATGTACAATTAGAATCTATAGGATCAATGAAAAGATCACCAATTTCATTTCATGTTGTAGGGAACTATATAGGAAATAGTGGTGTCAATGTAGATTCATGGTCAATAGACACAAATAGAGAGAGGTAAGTAGGAAGAGGTGAATTTTTATCCCCATAGACATCATCTATAGAAGAAACCATAATAGCATCACTAATAGAAAAGTTGGAAAGAGAATATGACACATACAACAAAGATGGATGATAAGTCAAATATTTCTCAATCACAAAATTGGGCTTATAGATTGGAACACTTTCATCAAACTTAACATATATCCTACTAATAATTTCATTGGAATTCGGTTGAGGAAGTATAAAACCTTTTACATCTTTAGAATATCCAGCAAAAATACACTTCCACTTTTAGGTTATAATTATGTAAAAAACAAGTGGGAGAAAATTGGGTATGCATTATATTATTTACATGGTTATCCCCTTGTATTGTACACTGATATGGGAGTAAAGGGGGATCATAGGGTAGGCAGGGAAATTTTTTTCATTAAGAAATATATTTTGGGCTCTTTTTGGTTCCTTTTTGGCTTATTTCTTATGTTTTTCCCCATTAAAATGTAATTCTAGTTCAAGAATCTAATATGGGACAATAGATTAGGGTTTGGATGCTATGGGAACCATAACCCTAGGAAAACATCCCATTTGTTTCTTATGATATATGAACCTAAACCCATGAATGAGGCGGCTAGGTTTCCCCCCTCTATCACCCCCTTTACTTATATGTAAATTTATAGAACATGGATCATAAATAGGGCCAATCGTGCAAATAATATAACGCATACCAAACATTATACCACTTGTTGTTATCTATGCATACTAAGGAAGACATGGATGAGGTATAGTGTTGGACATACATGATCTTGTTGACACAAACCATGCTAGAGATATGGATTATAGAATATCCATAAGAAGTTATGTGTTTAGACTATTTTGAGGAGAAATCAGTTGGGTGAGCAAGAGATAGTCTATAGTGGCACTCTCAAGTAAATAATTTGAATACATGACACCCATTCATGTAAGTAAGAATATTATAGGGTTACAAATATCGTGTTCAAGTATTGGGTTTATATAACAGGATGTTATGTTAGATTTTCATAATAAAAGTGAAATATTTATCAAAAAGAGCCTACCTTATCATTCTAAGATAAAGAAAATTGATGTTTATTATCACTTTGGGAGAGACATGGTTGAAGACAATAAGGTGCTTGTTATAACCCTATTTTCCACTACATTATAGTGAGAGAGACCACATATTTCAAATGAGGTTACAATAATGATTTGATGCGCAAAGATTCCATTTGATATTCCTAAGTTTGAAGGGAAGTCAGGAGAGTCTCCTTCCACACATATCACCACCTATCATATATGGTGTTCATATAACTCTTTGGTGGGTGATTATTTGTGGTTGAGACTTTTCCAAATAATCTTGACCAGTGATGCCACAAAATGGTCTACCGAAATCGATAATGTATCCTATAGTGAATTTTCTAGGCTTTGCTCATACGTTCTTGAATAATTTTTAGTTACTTACATGACAAGATCATGGGATTGCCCTTTTGTTTAATTTAAAACAAGATAATTGAAGCGAACAAAGTTCCTTCTTAGGTTAAAATACTCCAGAACACTTGGAATACAAAGATATCCATGATGATACAAATATTATATTATAAAATATATGAGATAGATATATGAAAAATTGTTACAATGAGGCCCTGCTTATATACCTATGCAGGTGACCTTTCATGACTGGGCATGTCTCTTAGACATGCCCTTTCAATAACTTAATGACTACTTACATAATCCTTAATTGACTATTTAATAATTATATTTGTTATATTCGTTATGAATTATATTAATAACATTGCCCCTTCCTTCAAAAGCTTTGTCCTCAAAGGTTATAGTTAACACTTTTCTTCAGTTCAATCACACACCGCTTTCTTCATTTGCTTTCATCATTTGCTTTTGTCACAATTAAATATATCAACTTTTATTTATTTATTTGTTATGAATTGGCCCTTCCTTCATAACTTTGTCCTCAAAGTTTTATGGATAATAATTTCTTCATCTTGTATTTGTTAAAATACTATAATTTTCAGGAAGTGTTCCTTCTTTCCTTTCCGAATTGGATTTAATTTCCTTTTCATCAATGATTGATTTCATTTTCTCTGTTGAATTGAGTTTTTAGGGTTTTTAAGGTAACCTTCCTAACTTTCTCTTCTTCTTTTTAATGAGGTTATTATTCCTTCAATTTTTTTTTTTAATAATTTAACTAATTAAGTAATTTTAATTATATATATATATATTCTTTTAACAATTTTTTTTTTTTAACTCTTCTTTTTGTTGAAAGGTTACAACCCTAGTGAAACGTGGCTATTCACATATATTCACCTATAAAATATATGTCCACTTATGTGTATTTCTCCACGTAAAAGTAAACTTACCATTCAGAAGAGATTTTTTATTCCTTTACTTCTTATTTTACCTTGCAAATACCATTGGCAAATACCATGAGCTTCCAAAACCACGAGCTCGTAAACCACTGAAAGAATAATCAAAATAACCTTACCTACTCTTCCTTATTTCTTTTTCCTTTTTTATTTTAATTTGCCTTGGTATGTACGTATGTACTTATTTATATATATCTCTTTTTTTCTTTTCTTTTGGAACTATTTTCTTTTAAATAATTTTTTTTTTCTTTTAATTTATTTCCTGCTTTATGTTAACTTTCCTTCTCTATTTTATTTTTTATTAATATTATATATTATATATATATTTCTTCCTTTTTTTTTTCAATTTTTTTATTATGGCCAAAGGCCTAGTGGCGAAAATGGAGAAACTCCAAGATTGATAGCGAAACGCTTCAGTCATGACGGCAACAAGGTTGATGATTTTTACGGTCAAAGACCTGGATCAAGGAGCGTAGCTCTGTGCAGTGATGAGCGGCCATAAGATCGAATTTCTCTGATACCAAATGAAGCGAAAAAAGTTCCTTCTCAGGTTAAAATACTCCAGAACACTTGGAATACAAAGATATCCATGAGGATACAAATATTATATTATAAAAGATATGAGATAGATAGATGATAAAATGTTATAATGATGCCCTTCTTATATACCTACGTAGGTGACCTTTCATGACTGGGCATGTCTCCTAGACATCCCCTTTCACTAACTTAATGACTACTTACATAATCCTTAATTGACTATTTAATAATTATATTTGTTATATTCATTATGAATTATATTCATAACAATAATGTTGATCACATATCTGATCATATTTATGAGTGGTGAAGACATAAGAGGCTCGTATGAATTAGGCTTCTTGATGATGTTCATAAATATTGGTTCACTCGATCCCTTTTGCCACAAATAGCCAAGGATGTCACTATGATCAAGGATGATACTAAGGAGCAAGAAATATTACATTCTTAACATTTATACTTTATTTATTATTAATCAATATCATTCTATGCGATTATCCCTAACACTCCTTTACCTTCAACAGATCCACAATGACCCAAACTGGGACCACACTCTAATGGTGTCATTGGTTCCATTTATTGTGATACTATGAGCTATCCAATTGCTCAGCTAGGGAAAATGATTGTCACATCTCAAGCCCCAACAAGTGAATATGGCTCTAAACAATCACCTTCTTCTAAATAATCCACCGAGGTTCTCATCGTGAATTTCACAACACTGAACGATCCTTAACAACTTGGAAATAAAAAGAAAAATAATAAGCAAAAGAATAAACATACTTAGGAGAATGCCCAAAACAAACCTAATCAGGGTGGGGGAACAAGTGACCATCATTGAAAGGTTAAGTTTTCTTATAATATTTGTTAGGGAGAAAACTTAAGTCATAATTTCCCTTGTATGGATGAATTCCATTGCCTTCTTACACCACTGACAGACACCCAATACCTGAAAGTTTTTACTTATCCATTCCTCACCCATCCACAATAAAGAATGTTTACTCAAAATCCTCAACCTTTGCTTGAGGGTAATGGGGGAAAACAATTTTATGTTTTTGGAAACAATGCACTTTCTCTTATGCTCAAGGAACAAGTTAACTTGTCAATGAGAGCGAAATTGTATGACCATTGCGAGTAAAGTTCTGCCTATAAGAACTTGAGAATTTTTTTTGCTTCCACTAGACCTCTTGTGCTAGATAAGCCTATGGACCCAGTATATCACCCACCTAAGGGTATTGTACGAAATTCTACACACAATCCCATGCGGGGGTTTCCCAACATTATAATATTGTTCATGACTTGGCTCTAGAACCATGTGCTATGTCTGCTTTGGAGGTTTTTCAGAGTTGTTCTACATAATGCAAAGAATTATTGACTGCTATCAGAAGGTTGGATCCCTTAGATTATAGTTTGATCATTTTTTAAATTGATACCCCTAATTTTAGACTCTCTCATTACATTCCTATTTAGATTATAGTTTGTATGATTATTAAGGACATATACCACACTCTAGTTGATGAAGGGTATTCTAGTTGTGAAATTTCAGTGTCATGTTGTAAGGATATTGGTTATCAAACACTTGTTAAGTCAAGTATAACCTTACAAAATTTTTATGGAAATTAATTTGTGCCTCAGGGTGTTCTTCCTTCATTTTCCATCGATCTAGGGAGAAGAAATACATATGTTTATGCTACTTTAGAGTATAATTTTCTCTTTGGTTTTAGTTAGTTCTATGTTATTTCCTTTGTCGTGTGTTAAATGTTTTGTGTGATTCTCTTTCCCAATGAACACAATATTGTCATGATAGATTAGTTAAATTATTGCTTACCATTTACCAAGTCTACGACTATGATCAATATTGTGACATTCGTTGGAGATAGCCCCATGAATTATAAGAGTGTTGGTGGAAAACTATTTCGAATCTTGTATCTTATCGATGCACTTCCTTTACACTCACTTGAAATTCATTTTTTTTTATATTCTTCGATGCATATGATCTCTTATGTCACCCGTGGACCTCATAGCTCTCCTGACCCTTGGATGGTGTCTTATCCTTGGATGTATATCAATGTGGTGAGCATATGTCACCTTTAGTAGAAGAGATAAACTCTTTATTCGTCTTGTCAATACCTCCTAATACCGGTCAGAAACTCCATCCCAATAGGAAAATGATCAAGTTACCTTTCCCACACGTGCCATCACTTCACCTATTCCATGTGAATCCCTTGACAATAAATATTAATGGAAATTCATATTATATTTCATGGGTCCTATTGATAATCCTAGGGAAATTATGCCACTTGATGCCTCTATTCTCCCTAATTTGGAATAGGTAGATATTGGAAAAAAAAATCTTGAATTGAACCAGGAGGCATTTTCTCGGCCATCCTTGGAATTTCCACCCTTGGAACGAGTCAAGTATAAATTTTCTAATATTGAACTCTCAAATAAATTTTCCAACTCATATCCTCCCATTAACAAGTGTCTTGTACCCCCTTTATGTGTTGATAGTCTTGTTAAGGACCTACACTAACTCATGAGACCACTCGCCTTATATGTCCTTGGTTAATTCCTAATAAAAATATGGTTCTAGGTTTTCTCTGGAATCATATACCTTTATGAATTAGGTAGTTCAATTTTCTATGGCATGTCCCCATCATGGTACACAATTGGTACCCTTATTATTATGTGATTTCATGTATGAGAATCCCTGGCCTCTGCTCGACGATGGGCCAACTTGACGTGACTTACTAGAATGTGTTGCACCTTGTACATATGCATTTTAGTTTTTGTTTCATTTGTGATGCAATTTATTTTATAATACATCATATATACCAAAAATACAAAAAATAAAATAAAACTCAAAAAACACAAAAACATTAGAAAATATCAAAATGAAAAAAAATCTCACCAAGGGCACTCCACTATGTTCGAGGAGGTAAGATAAGGTATGGGTCATTTCTGAAGTTTGTACCCTTATAGGCATAGTCATCAATGGAAAAAATGATTCCCTTCAATCATCTGAAGTATGTTGAATCAAACCAATACCCACTGGGGGAACCTTATTTCCTCACCAACATGAATGACCATAGACTCATATGAGGAATCTAAGGATCAAGGTTGATCGAAACATATTCTAGGGGTCCTCCAAATTCCATTTCCAAGGATTATTGATCCTAGTCTTGCGGGTTATGGCCCCAATACTACCCACTCAAATACCATAAATACTATAATAAGATTCAATTCCTGTAACTAAACACAATATGAATTCACAACTTGACTGGGTACAACCATAAAATCTTCAAGTGAATACGATATTCAGTAATAAACACCATCAATCTACCAAATGATTAAAGATAAAATCCATCGTTAAATTGATCTTGGTGTCAACATAACTCAACGAGTCACTATTAACTCATGTATGGATGGATTTAATTACATTAACATAGAGTCCATGCACTAAATACTCATAATTGTAGAAACACACAAATATCATAACAATTGGAATACCATCATTTACTAACAATGATTTCAAAAATTCGCTCAAGTTACGAACATATAAATTCAAGAATTTTTGTTTTATATCAATGAGCTCATAACTATGATTCACACACAACAAGTTACATAAAGCAACCAATCATACTATGGCACCATGGATGCCCTCACAGTCCTAATCATCTTCTAAAATGGCCACCCCATACACATACAAATTTTACAATCTAAAGTGAAAATACAAAGCTCATGGATTATTCTAGATCTACTATTTACTCCTCAAAATCGATAACAAATTACTAATATTTCTCATGGATTTGAGTCTCCTTCCAAATAATTAATAAACTCAAACAAATCACTTTGACAAGTATGACCTTTCAGAACTCATTCTCCTTGTTATTGGCTTCTAGAAACTTGTGTTCCATGAATTCTTGGAGTTCATTCGATGCTCCTGCATCAGATTACCAAGGTAAAAAAAAATATAACCTCCTGGTTATAAGCTTATTTAATGCATCAATTTCATCTTTCAATCTGTCTCTTCAGGTATCAATGATCTTTTGTTATCATTTGATTAGCGAGCTACAACAAGCCTCCACAACCACCTCACCAACCCTCTTCCTCTGACTCAGACTTTTGGTATCTCAGGTTCACCTCAACTAGAACCTCTCAAGCCACTCCTCTCTCCTCAGGATGTTGCATCAAATGACTTTCCTGAAATTTCTTCATGCATTATTTCTCCTGCTCTGATACTACTTGATAGAAATGGTTTGGACTAATCTGATAACTACCCTCATTTGATGAGCTATAGACTGATTGTGTTCAATAAGAATCAATATTAATTTCTATAAACAACTCACAAACTCCACAGAATGAAAATCACAAGCCCTTGTAGCTCATACTAGAAAAGGAAAGGGAAGAAGGAACTTTGGAAATTTTTACACAAAGGAATTTGGAAAATTTAGTAATAATTCAGGAAAAATACCTAGTCATGCTCAAGATAAGAAGAAGAAGGATACATCAAAGGTGAAGTGTTGTAAATTATGATGATGATGAGAAGTGACCTTATAATAAGTAAAAATATTATTTCCTTTAGATATCTCATGAAAATGACAAATCCCTTCAATTATCAACTATTTTTTATATAAAAGATAAGTATTTTTTTCCATCCCTTGATTATTATTATTTTGTTTAGCCAACCTATTTTATTTTAATTTTTGTATGGCCTTGATATTTATTTCTTACTTCAATTATGAATTTTCTTTTCCATGACCCTTAAGGGAGGTATATTGCAAATACTACCATTATATAGGTGAAAAAATTATGAAGTACAAGGAAAGGTTATAACAAGAGGTTTCTCCCAATAAGAATGAGTGGACGTCGAGAAGATTTTTTCTCCCCTCACAAATGTTCATATTATTAAAAATGTTTGGAATAAATTGTACAGATTAACATCCATGATCTTGTATTACAATGGGAATATTTTATAGGGATCTGATAGTCAGATAAAGTGCAAGGAGAAACCTTACAAGAAGATCTCATGAAATCGAGATTGTCTGACTAAATGCTTAGAGGCAAAAATTATCTAGGAATAATGTCTCTCGAGAGGATACGATAGCATAAGGACTTGCTTACAACCTCAACAGAAGGACTTTCTTATGTGTCAGAGGGAGAAACAATGGCCGAAGGATTTACTTTCGTGAGAGAGGGGATTTTTCTTTGGAGATTGAAATGAAAGATTCCAACAAATAAATTATTTAATGGGACTGAATATTTCGATTTAGTGAGTCCCACGATCTACAAGAAATTAATTAGGTTCGAGAAGTACTTGGTTAAAATCATGCTAGATATTTTCTTTGAAGCGAACATCCTGAACCAGTTTATGGTGGAGCCAAGGAATATAAATTGAATAATAGCAAAGCATGTGGTACTTATGTTTTATAATTGAATGTGGTTTGAGATATATATCATGACGTGAAGTGATTCTTTGCATGAATATCAAAAGTATGAATCAATGAGGATTTAGAAGCCATAAGGACATGGTTGACTTGCTTCATTCAAGAAATTATATAAAGAGGAGCAGTAGAGTTCTAGTGAATATCCACAAATGAGTATAATGTGGACAAAGACGATCTTAGTTTGATGTTGAATGTATCCCTCATTGGAAGGGAATGATGAATCATTTTTTAGGGTTGGGATGATAATATCCTCAAGACATAAAGGACTTTGGCCGGGTCATAAAGGAATTTTACCAAGAGGAGATGAATACATTCAACTTTGAAGCCAAAAGGAATTGTATAGGTGACAAAGAACTTTGAAAATAAAGGTGAATGATCCAAAGAAAAATTCTTTCTCAAGAAGCTAGAAGATCTCGAATGCCATAAGGAATTGGCTAGGTCATGACCAAAAGAGATTGATACACTTTCCTAAGTTTCCATAAAGGACTTTGGCCAAAATCCCTAGATGCTTATGCATATATGAGAGATTTACATTGTCCACTCCAAGATGTAGTTATTTTATAAAAACACATCAATATGACAAGCTCATAAATTTTTCTTAAGGAAGGAGAAATTTTAGTAAAATAAATATAATGTAGAGAATACCCCCCTTGCTAAGAGTGAGTGTTAATTTTTTTGTAGCATCGGAAGGTATTTCTGCATACTAAAGGCCCCCCAAGCCAAGATGACCAAATAAAATTATGGAAATGAAAAATTAAAATTATGTATTTTTGGGCTTCATGTAGACCCCAAATGATCAAGTCTGCCCCACCCTGAAAGAGTGTGAATTTTAGGGGAAAATCACCCATTTGAAAAATATAAAAATAAAGTTTACCTCCTCATTTGTACTGATTAGAATCACACATATTCTTCTGTTTTCTGATCCACACATGTGAAATCAAGAGGAGGAGATCTAAATTTTGACTAATATAAAGAAGTTCCCATTTGACTGAGTTTGACCTACTCTGTTTGACTGAGAATCTACTATGTTTAACTGGGATTTTGACTAAATTTGACTACAGAAAAAGGGGCATGTTTGAATACAAAAGAAGGAGACTTTGACTGTAGATTTTGGCCATAATTGATTAAGTTTTCCATGGACCCTTTGACAGCAGGACCAAGCTCACATCAGGCAAAAATTTCATATTGTTGACCAACATTGACCAACACTATTTTTTGTGATTTTTGGAGGTTTGACAAGCACTACATATCTTGTATTTGAAAAGGTTTGAAGAGTATCTTAGACTTGAATTTGTGGTAAATATTTCTTGAATTCTCTTGGAATTGTAAATATTGTTGTAAATAAATTTCTCCTTCGAAGAAAACTTGCTTGGTTTTTCCCAAGGTTGGGTTTTCCTAAGGTAAATATTTTGTCTCTATTGTGCTTGGTTGCCTCTTTATGATCCTATTGTTTTCATTACATTGTTGTTGATATTTTTTTTGTAATTTCTTAATGATATATGTGACATAAGATAACTTGACTGGAAATTATTTTAAAGTCATTATCATACCAGAAGATCAACTTTTACAGTGCATTATCGTAGAAAATTCAACAACAAAATCCAACAACACTTTAGAGTGAAAATCAATGTGCCATTTAACTTGCCAAAAGTCCGATTCAACATCAATTCAGTAAACACATTAAGCTACACCTTCACTTCATCAAAAATCTTATTTAGGATTGCATTCTCAAAGTTATGTATTGTTGTATATATTGATCAAGTTTAAAACATCTTCATAAAAACTCTTATAGAGATGATATTTTCGGTGATTTATTATATATCGTAGGTTTAAGATGTTGTCATTAATAGGGGATAAGATCTCATGCCTTATTTCTTGTTTAATTGTTTCCACCATTGTAAATACTTCAATTCTATTCCAAGTCACTTTTAAAGGGGCATCCTGGGATATTAAGAAACTTAAGGATTAGTTAAGATCAAGTTGTCTAATGTATCTTTAAGTAAAGTGTGTTTCATTAGTGTGCATTTGTAAAAACCTAATATAATAGTCACAATTGTGTTCTAGATGTAAAGTGGTCCAATGGTTCATCCTCTCCTTGATACTAATAGCTATTATGATACCGTTTATAAGGGAAAATGCTTAATAGTTACCATGTTGTCCATAGGTATTTATTATATTTTTTTCTATATAAATTTATTGAAGTTATTATGTAGAATTTGTGTTGGTTGTTTATTTTGTGACTAGTAAATATAGTTGTAGCCTAACTTTTCTACATCTTCTTAGGTATATTTTCTTGTCATTTTTTCGTGAAACCTAGCAGGGATCTATTAGAATTAAAAGTTTGAGTATAAAATCTACATAATCAAGTGTTCTAAGGGCCTAAAAATAGATGAATTGGTTCTTTTAAAGGCCTTTTTAAAGTTAATTTTGCCCAAATATAGTAGTGATTTTTAAGAATTATAAGTTTAAGTTGTTTAATCTGTAAAGTTTTAGTCTTTGGGTTTTTCTTGAGGCGCTAAATTTATTTATGCATTCAAAAACACATTTTAAACAATAAGTGATCACAATCTTGCCCAAATTGTATCACCATATTTTGGTGAAAAGAGTCATTTCATCTATTATTTAGAATGAGCCTATTTGAAAAGAATAGTTTAAATAATAGATGAAATGACTTTTTTTCAAGCAATTTCTTGTTCAATTTTTTCCCAAAGTATGGTGGATATTTTTAAGAACCATAAGTTTAAGTTATTTAATATGTAATTTTCGAGTGCCAAAGAGGTTTTTTCAGGGCGTTGAATGCATTTATGCATTTTAAATAACAGGAAATCATCATCTCCCCCGAACTTGTATCATCAGTTTCTAGCAAAGAAAGTCATTTCATTTATTAGTTAGATTGTTCCTATTTGTAAAGTGTAGTTTAACTAATAGATGAAATGAATCTTTTACAAGTTTTTTCAGTAAATTTTGCCCCAAATCCTGTATATATTTTAAGAATCACAAGTTTAACTTGTTTAATCCATAGAGTTCATGACCTTTAATCCATTTATGCATTCAAAACACATTTTAAACAACATGAGATCACAATATCACACAAAATTATATCAGATTTTGACGAAAAAGCTCATTTCATCTATTAGTTAAACTGTGTTTATTTGAAAATTGTAGTCCAACTAATACATGAAATGACTATTTTCCGATAATTTTTTTAGGTGAATTTTGTGTGAAATCCAGTATATAATTTTAAGAATCATAAGTTTAAATTGGTTATTTTGCAATTTTTGAATGCCCCATAAGAATTTTAAGACATTAAATCCATTTATGTATTCAAAAACACATTTAAAACAAGAAGAAATTACAATCTTGACTAAAATTGTATCAATAGATTATTTACGAAAAGTGTTTTTTCTTCTACTAGTTAACTACACATATTTGAGATTATTAAATCAATGTGAAACATAAATCAAATAAATTTTGATAAACCACATAAAAATGATGGATCACATGTTAAGAAATTTTTTGACTTCCTATATAAAAAATCAAATACATGACCAAATTAAATGTATCTGATGGTGTATATCTCATCATATATTTAAATGATTAAAGATTAAAGTGATAATTTATATATTTAAATGATTAAATTTTAAAGTGATAATTTAAGTGTATATAATTATGTAAGGTTTTTTTCTGCTTAGATATATTTTAATATATATTTAATAAATTAAAGATTATAGTGATTACTTGTATGTATATAATTATATATATTTTATTTTATTTTTCCCAACTTTAATATATTGAATTTCGCTAATAAAACAAATTTTAATTAAATGAAAGTATTTTTTTTCAATTTGATATGTTGTTTCACATAAATCAATACTTAACTTTACAAATGAGTTCAGTTTTCATCCCCTTCTATCTCGATTCAACTTCATTCCTTTGCAAATAGTTCTCTTTCTTTGATTTTTTCGTTTCCTTTTCTCATTATCGCTTTCTTGAGTATCAATCCCAACGATTGAAGATGAGTTCAAAATTTCTAGCCTTTTTGTCACTCTTTGGCACCATTCTTTTGCAACTAATTTTTATTTTTAAAATTTTATTTCCTTCACTATCATTTTTTTCACTTACGTTATCTTATTGAAATTGAAATCAGGTTAATAGCATGCTTAGAAGATGAATTCATTTTTCATTTCCTTTTTATCTTTATTTGGCTTCACTTTTATGTAAATCATTTTCTTTTTCTCTAAATTTTCTTTTTTCTCTATTTGGCTTCACTTTTATGTAAATCATTTTTTTTTTCTAATTTTCTTTTTTCTTTTATGTAAATCATTTTTTTTTTCTAATTTTCTTTTTTCTCCAATTTTAGTTTGTCTAAATCCATTGAAGTTTGAACAACACACAAGTAACTCTTACCCTTTAATCCTCTCATAAAACTTGAAACAAAACTATAATAAAATCTAAACCCACAAAAACAACTAATCTGCATCTAAAAATTAAAATATAAAACTTATAAAACAAAATAATCATAAATTAATAAATATAAAATAATATTGAATTCATATAACCATTAAGTAGTAAAAATAATAATAAGAATCATATATTTTTATAAAATAATATATACACTCATATTATATAGATCATATTATAGGTATGTAATTTATTTTTAAATAACGAAGATTATATATATGTCTGTGTTTATGTAAGTTTAGTTAATTTTTTCTTAATTTAATCACATTGAATTTTATTAGTAAAATGTCTTTTATTATTAAAGGTTTTTTTCACTTTTTATATTATTTAAAATTAAGATAATAATATATTTTAAAAATATTTCAAAACTAATATTTCAAATTTTGAAGCATATTTTTATTTATTAGATTGATAAATATGTTTGTTTTAAAATATATGTTTAAAATTTAATTTAATTATCAATAATTATTTGGTAAATAGTAGAGATTTAATTTCTTTTGTATTTTTTATTTTTATTAATATAGACAAATAAAAAATTGAAATTTAACTCCAAAATAGTACCATTTTCCCCTTTCAACTAAATTGATTAATTTAAAAAAATGTTGTATGAACAAGTGTCATATTAAATGAATTATGGTGTTTTGGGCGTGTGATATTGATAATTAATGGTATTGGAAAAATAATATTGTAACACAACTTATTTAAAGATTAAGAATTTCCATGGTAATGTGAAGTGAATCTCCATGGCTAAAAATCATATTACATGTTTTTCTTTAATATATATGTTTAATTTACGTAGTTTGAGTGGGCCTAATAGTTAAGAGCATGTGTTCCCTAGTAGTAGTTCATATATATATATATATATATATATATATATATATATATATAGACACGTCTATAACAATTAAACACCCCCAGATGCGGGTGACATGATGCGTACGTATGAAGACATTTCCTCCCACGTACGAGCTGATGAAGACTTGCAACACATGCCTTCACCTGAAGTGGAACCACCTCCTTGCAATAATTTGCATGAGGTGACAAAGGTAAGTGATTATGACGACACGCAAGCCAGCAACCACCCTGGGTGGAACCTCTCCACTGCAATTATTTGAATGAGCTCTCGGATGGTTATGACTCATTGTCATAACGTGAAGCACATGCAACCACATGAGAACTGTCGTAGCATATATCTACAAGCGTGTCACAATAATGCACAACATCTGCGCTTGTGCCATAGGTCTACAAAAGGGGAAGCCCCTTCGCAAAGTGTTATTCACGGTTTTCTCATTCTGGCTCACAATGCCAACTTAGCCTTTCTGCCTCAGTTTTAGCTCACCTGCGCACTCCACTGGCTGTGCAACCTCCAAGCCACGTACCTCCCTGCCTGCGTGCTCCATCGGCTGCGCAGCCTCCAAGCCACATACCTCCCTGCCTGCGTGCCTCCCTTCGGCCCCCCTTACCTTGCCAGTTTCTCCCGACTGCACACTCTCAACATTAAGCTCCCCCAGCTACGCAACCCCCATCTGCGTGCCACCCTGCCCATTAACTCTTCCCCACGCACTCCCTGTCTATGCTCTAAGCATATTCTTTATACCTCTTAGCCCCCCATTCCCCTTTGGCTACACTATCCCATGGCTCCATGGCTGCGCCAAAGGACAATCAGAGGCGGCCAAAGAGGCGATTTCCCGAGACGCTATCAGGGCGAGCTTGATAACTGTTTGGAGTCCTTTCAGGGCTCCTCTTCTGGAATTCATGCCAGGGATGCCCCTCAGAGCCTTACGCACGACCAGGAGGAGGAGGACCCTGTTCAAGAAATGCAGAGAGGCAGAAGTGGACTCAGGAAATCCACCATAGTGCACCAGGAGCACTCCATGCCCTGTAAAAACAAGCCTCTTCCGGTTCAGTAGGCAGTGGGAGATGACACCGACGTATGGATCATGGACTCAGAGGGCACTTGGACACGCGTATTGAATTTTGAGTACCCAATCTCTCCCATTCTCTGTGCACTTGCTTCTAGGCCTTCGCGCCGACCTACTACTGAGGAGGATGCCGTAGCACAAGAGTACGCATGCCGAATCATGGAGGAGGACCCATACACCGAGGACGATGCAAAAACACCATGACTGCGCGATCACTCAGCTATTTTTAGTTTTATGTTATTTCAACTCTTATCACAAAACTTTTACTTTCACAAGTTGCATGACACATTTTGTAATTTCCTATCTGATGTTATTACAGGGCCGGTTTCCTCCAAGGAGGTAGCCCCATACTTGTGCTACTTTCTACTTTGAAAACAATGAAGGCTGGGATTGGATAAGCACAACGTACCAACTCAACCTGTAGCATATGTAATGTTTTATTTTGAATCAATATAGTTTAGCCTAACTTACCAAAAAAAAACAATTAAACACACCTATTCCTAAAAATTTAGTTTATTTTTAGGAAGAGATGTGTTTAATTGTTATATATATATATATATATATAATTTGTTTTTTAAAAATATATTTGTTTCATTTTTATAGATGTGTCTATTTTGAATTAGGACTTTTAGAATTTTAATCATCTGAACAAGTATCATATGAAAGAAGTTATGGTTTTTTTGGCATCTAATATTTATAAGTTGTGTTTTTCTCCATGGTACCTACAACAATAATAATTTAAAATGAAATTATAATTGGGTTTGTCTATGATTTTTTAAATTTCTAGCAACAATTGATGTATAAGTATTTTTTATATTTATTATGGATTCATGCTTATAAACATTTAGTAGCCATTAATTTATATAGATATGCTCATTTGATTTTTTTAAAATCAAGTCACTTCTTCACCTTAAAGATGAGTCGAACTTTTATTTATTTACCTTTGTTTAGCTCCACTCATGTCAATTCATCAACTTAAAAATATTTCAATTCCCCATGCTCACAGTTAAGCCGAATGTGCATTAAGGTTCCATATGCAATGTTCATGGTCATGGAACCCTGACATACTTTTGGTGGAACCATGAACAACAAGAATGTGAACTAATATATAGCATTTAAGGTGAATTTTTATGTGTATAATATATAGGTGTTTCCTTCTATCTATGTATTTTTCGAATCCGTAAGAGGCATCAATTTGGACGAGAAAACAATGGAAATTCTTGCTGGGATTTTGAAAAAAATCTAACAATTTTTTTTGGAAATCCAGGTACAACTATTAAGTTTCAAGATTTTGTATACCCAAGAATTTTTTATTTTACTGAATCAATTTCCATCATAAAAACAAGATTGAAGCATTCTTAATATCAATTTTTTTTAGAAAAAATAATAGATTTTAACAATAAATTGACATTTTTTTCCAATGCCATACTATTTCAGAAGTCAAATATAGTGTTTGTCATGCTTATATACATTTATGAAGTTTGTTTTTAACATGGAGTTACGTACAAAATAAGATACCATAGACTTATACGCATTGGATTGGTAAACACCGTGGGTATTGCAATTATAGGGGAGAGATATCTAATGTTGTGTAGGGACCAGTAATTGTTATAGTACTAGTCCCACCAACCCACCAGAAATTGAGATATATGCAACCAATATTTAGACAAAAAAAAAAAATTCAGTCCAAATATCGTTTAAATTATGTCAAAATTTTCCCAAAACATTGACTGGGCCCACAAATTTCCATAAATAGTCTGTTAATTATTAAAAATACAAATCATATTGTCCCAACTAGAAAACTCATAAAACCATAAATCCTTCCAAAATGGTCTATTCAAGAAGTACAAAGTAGCGGTCACTTCAACCCCACTATTCAGAACTTATGCTATATATACCAACTTCATATACATACATGCACATAATAAAATTTAATTTCTGTTAGCCATAACTATTGTGTTATTCAACATTTAAACCCACTATGTTCAATAAATGATACCCAACCCAATAACTTCAATAAATGACACTCAACATATTCTATTTCCCATTAAAAAAGATCAAAGAACATGGATCAACAAAAACAAATTCCCATCCATTGGATCACATCCAAATCAATCATGATCACACATGCAAAATGAAGCCATTGCAATCCATGTCCATCATTGCCACCAATTAAATTCAAGTGCAAATAAATATATAAGAAGTTCAACCACTGCTTCACATTCAAAATATTCACCAACCCTGGAGACAAACCAACACAAAACATACCCCAGAACATTTCACAGTATATTGAGGTTAGTTTTTTCAACTACAACACAATTTTCTTACATTTTTGTTTTCATTTATGAGTCTTTATTTCAATTTCCTTACAATTTTATTTTAATTTATGAGTCTTTATTTCAATTTTCTTACAATTTTATTTTCATGAGAATATATATTTTTTCTATTTTTCTATATTCTGAATCATTTTCAAGTTTACTGGAAAATATGACACAACCATAATGCAGAGTATTGGCTAGTATGGTTAGCTACAGATGAAAAATAACATAACTCATTTATAGTTGAACACCCACTAGTACAAATGGGGCCAAAATCTGACATCACTTCGTCAGTTATATGACTCAACTTTGTCTACCATCCGATGAATCCGATACATAGATATCATCGGATATGTTGAGATTCAACAAGATGATGATCCTAGTGAAAATTAAGCACCTTCACTAGGTGGGGCCCACATGCTATTTTTAGGTGTATGTCTATTTTTAAAATGGTGAGCATATTCTAAATTTAGAAGGATGTTGATTCTAGATATTTTAGCAAATTCTATCTTTAGATGAATTTCTATTTTTAAATATATGGGTGAAGTCTATTTATAGATCACATATCTAAAAATAGAATGCATGTCGATTATTATTAGCCCTTAATGATAATTGGACAATAAATAATAAATTATTCTCTTAGAGCACTTGATTTCAGTTAACTGATGTGGAAAACCAGTTAGCTGAAGGAATTACGCATTCCAAGGTTGTTTGGTGACTCATGCATCGTGGCCTTGGTTATAAATGATTGTGGTAGAGTTGTAACAACGTTGGAAGAGTAGTTATGGGAGTTGTTATTTAGTTTAAATCAATTAAGTGAGTAAAACTCAGTCATGCTAGTTGTCACTCATGATACACTAGTGAGAGATCAGTGAATTAATTATTTAATTAATTCACAAGCAGTGTCTCACATGCAACTGAAGAAATGCAACAGTTAACTACTTGCATGTCAGATCCAGTGGAGACCTAGTGGAGAGATAGGTGAAAGGGTGTGATTGACTATCAGTTGTGACTATAGTGATGCATTCAATGCATCTACACACACATTGGATATGCCAATGAGGATTGCGCAGTAAAGGAAGGCAAGATTGCATTCATTCAGACATCTTCTTCAACAGGGATTGCGCAGTGGAGGCTGGCTATCAGGAGGCAAGAAATTGGTGCATAGATATGAAAATCCATGTATGATAGTGTGAGATGATTGTATATTGTACTGAGAGCTCTATGAGCTGAGCTTTGTATGATATTGTTTCATGATTCCATGATATACATAATATATGATAGTTGGGGTTTTTAGCTTTAAGCTTTCCCAGTAAAACATCTTGTTTATATGTGATTGATTTGTCTTCATGTGTTTGCAATTGACGATTTAATTTTCACAAATAATTAAGTGGAAGGATTCTATATTTAACAGTAGATTAAAATTTTTAGATTAGGAGAGTCCGGAAATACATCGCTTGTATTGATAAATTTTGACATGTTATTGGAGCATTGTTAATCAGTGAAGATTTCAATATTGAAGCAGTGCTGAGTTTTGTGGTGGAACAATTCGAATTTGCTACAAGAAATTCTTGGTACGACAGTTGAGTAAACATTGAAATGGCTTTCAATGGGTTACGGTTGGAGTATGCACTCAAGGGCAGCTCGAACTACATAGCCTGGAAGGACAAGATGGACATGGTGCTTGAAGATAATGGCTTCAAGGAGTTCAGCGATAGTGATATTCCTAAGCCCACTTTGACGGATGCTGCATTAGTTGACGCTTGGCAAAAGAAAGTAGCAAAGACAAGAAGGATTCTGTTGGAAGGTGTGAAAGACCATATTGTGTCTAGCCTTCATGGGAAAGCCACTCCATTTGCAATGTGGAAGGCTTTGACAGATATTTTCCAAAGCAACAACGACCATAGGAAGTTGGCACTGAAAGATAAACTCAAAAAATCAAAATGGAGAAGGGCGACATTATTCCAAAGTATCTCACAAAGTTTTTCCAATGTCAGGATGAGCTGGGGAGTGTGGGAATTACAGTTGTTGATGATGACTTGGTGAGCTTGGCTCTCCTTGGGCTTCCGAAGAGTTGGCACAATTATGAAGACTCTGTTAATGGATGAGAGAAACTTCTGGATTGGGAGAAACTTTGGTCAGATCTAGTGTAGGAGGAGATAAGGCGAAATACCAGGGATGGCTCTTCATCAAAGCATGATGATGAAGAGGATTGTGCTTTGGCTGCGAAAGAAAGGAAAGGGAAGGGGAAGAAATTCCACTCAAAATCTGAGGCTAAAGGCAAGAAGCTGGATTTGTCCAAGGTGAAGTGTTTTCGCTGTCACGAACATGGGCATCTTGCCACTAACTGCCCATACGAAAATAAGAACAAGAAGGTTGTTGGAGCTGCAGTTGGTGAGGCCCTTGCCTCACAATTTGAACTTGATTTCTCTTTGATCTCATGCTTGGTTTCAAGCACAATGGGATCGGTGTGGTATCTTGATAGTGGTGCTTCCTTCCACATGACAGGAGATAAGGAGTTTTTCAACGACTTGGAGGAGAAAGATCTCCAAATGCATATAGAGATGGGTGACGATGGGAAATACAGTGCAACTAACATTGGTACCATTACCTTTGATAGGGAGTCAGGTAAACCATTTCTGTTGAAAAATGTTATGTATGTTCCAGTTCTAAAGAAGAAATTGGTCTCAATCGCGATGTTGGAGGACAGAGGTTATGACGTTGTTTTCAGCGATGGAAAAGATTTCCTGCGACATAAAACAACGAGTCAAACCAAGAAGATAGGGATTCGAGTTAAGAATATCTGCAAGCTGGAGGTAGATGGATGCGCTACAATGGTGGGAAAAGAAAAAGAAATGGTGAGCTAGGATGAGGGCAAGTTATGGCACATGTGATTGGGTCATCTTCACCATGGCGCCCTGAAGATTTTGCAGCAGATTTCTACTGGACTTCCCAAGGGTACTCTTGCACAGTTAGATCAGTGCAAGGGATGTACTATGGGTAAGTTTGTGAAGACCACCTTTCATGAGAAGGAGAACCATGCTTCGGTGATCCTGGAGGGAGTACACACAGACGTGTGTGGACTATTCTTGATCGCTTCAACAACAAAACACAGGTATTATGTTATTTTTTTTAATGACTATTCTTGTAGATGCTGGATCTTCTTCATGCAGAAGAAGGATCAAACATGCTCAAAGTTCTATGAGTTTAAAGCATTGGTGGAGAAAGAGTCAGGGAAGCAAGTGAAGGATTTGCAAAGCGATAATGGTGGTGAATATATCTCGAATGAATTCAAAGACTTCTGTATCAAAGAAGGAATTTGGAGAGAACTCATAGCGCCTCATAACCCACAACATAATGGGGTCGCAGAGAGGAAGAATAGAATGATCGTGGGTGTTGCATGAGCTATGCTACATGATCAGGGCCTACCAATGCACTTGTGGGTGGAAGCATGCAACACTACAGTTTCTGTGCAAAACCATTGTCCTCATAGATTACTTGGCATGAGTACACCTGAAGAAGATTTTAATGGTAAGAACCCTGATGTTTCTCATTTAAATATTCTTGGTTCATCTGTTTATGCTCATGTGACCAAGAACGCCAGGAAGAAGCTGGAGCCAACTGCAGAAGTTGGGATATTTGTGGGGTACAAAGAAACACCCCATAATTATCGTGTGTATTTTCCAAATTGTCAAATGATTGTGGTGTGATGGGATATAAAATTCAATGAGGAGAAAGCCATGAAGTTGTCGCTTGAGAGGGAGCTACACTTGCATGCATAGGAGGAGATACATGTTCCCAAAGATGAGCCTCTAGATGTGGATCAGCCACACGAGGAGATTCATGGAGTGGAGGAGTCCACTCACACAGAGCCAAACATCAGAATAGGAAGAAAGTGTACCATAGAAGATGAGAGGGTAAAGCTTGATGCGGCATAGAATGTAGGAGTCCCTACTTCACAACATAGACAGAGACAATCACCTGACCGATTCACTAGGTACATGGCTCTCATGAGAAATTGTATCATGACAGAGCCATCTTCCTTTCAGGAGGTAGTGCAGGAGCCCACATGGGTAGATTCCATGGTGGAGGAGTATGACTCCATTGTCAAAAACAGTGCCTGGGAAATTGTTCCAAGGCTGGTTGATAAATCAGTGGTAGGTTCAAGATGGATATACAAGGTAAAGAAAGCTGCTGATGGGAGTGTCGAGAAGTATAAGGCAAGATTTTTTGCCCGAGGCTTCTCACAGATCGAGGAGATTGATTATGAAGAAACCTTTGCACCTGTCGCACAATATTCTTCCATAAGGACCATCCTTGCTCTCTCAGCATAGATGGGTTGGCACATTCATCATATGGATGTGAAGAATTCGTTCCTTAATGGGATCATTGAGGAAGAAGTGTACATTGAGCAGCCTGAAGGATTTGAGATCTTCAACATTGAGTCGCATGTGTACAGACTCAAAAGAGCGTTGCATGGGCTGAAGCAAGAACTGTGTGCTTGGTACACTCAAATCAACAACTATTTCACTAGACTTGGCTTCACCAAGAGTGAGGTGGATGTAAACCTATACCAAATTGTGGTGGAGGGTAATATTTTAATCATTTTTCTTTATGTTTATGATTTGATACTAATTGGTGATGATCCGCTGATACACTCATGCAAGGAGGACCTTGCAAAGAAGTTTGAGATGAAGGATATGGGTCTCCTTCATTAGTTTCTTGGATTAGAAATATGGCATTAAGAAGGTGAACTGTTTGTGTCTCAAGGAAAGTATGCTCAGGAGATACTTGGTAAGTTTCACATGGAGGACTACAAACCCATGGATACCCCTCTTCCAGGAAATTGAGGAAAGAGGATGCTACATCGGCAGAGGTAGTGGATGCCACTATTTATCGACAGTTGGTGGTTTCACTCCTGTATTTAGTTAATAGAAGACCGGACATATGCTATGCGGTGAACCAACTTAGTCAAGTGATGGTTAAGCTTACCAAGCTCTTTTGGAAGGCAGGAAAGCATGTCCTGAGATATCTCAGGGGCACATCTGAGTATGGCTTATGGTACAGACAGACAGATGAGTTGAAGTTGCATGGTTTCATGGATGCATATTGGGTAGGCAGCCCAACGAACAGAAAGAGCACATCATGAGGGGTTTTCAGTATCATATCTACAGTTGTTTCTTGGTACAATAGGAAACAAAGATTCATGGCACTCAATTCAGCGGAAGCGGAATACATGGTAGCAAGTAAAGCTGCATGTGAGGCTATCTGGATGAGGAAGATCCTGGTTGGTTTGTTTGGTTCTCATTTAGATCTTATAGTGATTCATTGTGATAATTAGAGTTGCATCAAACTCTTAATTAATCCTATGTTTCATGATAGATCTAAGCATATATATATCTTGTATCATCTATCAGAGTTTGTGTGCAACAGAAGATCATGTTGCTTCAGTACATTCCTATGGAAGATTAGGATGCAGATATTCTGAAGAAGGCACTCACCAGGAGCAAATTCGGATAATATAGTGACAGGATTGGGGTGAAGGATAATCCCTTTCTTGTTGAGAGGGAGTGTTGAGATTCAACAAGATGATGATCCTAGTGAAAATTAAACACCTTCACTAGGTGGGGCCCGCAGGCTATTTTTAGATGTATGTCTATTTTTAGAATGGTGAGAATATTCTAAAATTAGCAGGATGCTGATTCTATATGGTTGAGAAAATATTATCTTTAGATGAATTTCTATTTTTAGAGATATTGGCGAAGTCTATTTATAGATCACATATCTAAAAATATAATGTATGTCGATTATTATTAGCCCTTAATGATAATTAGACAATAAATAATAACTTATTCTCTTGGAGCACTTGATTTCAGTTAACTGATGTGGAAAACCAGTTAGCTGAAGGAATTACGCATTCCAAGGTTGGTTGGTGACTCATGCATGGTGGAATTGGTTATAACTGATTGTGGCAGAGTCGTAACAGAGTTGGAAGAGTAGTTATGGGAGTTGTTATTTAATTTAACTCAGTTAAGTGAGTAAAACTCAGTTGTGCTAGTTGTCACTCATGGTACAATAGTGAGAGATCATTGAATTAATTATTTAATTAATTCACAAGCAGTGTCTCACATGCAACTAAAGAAATACAATAGTTAACTACGTGCATGTCAGATCCAGTGGAGACCTAGTGGAGAGATAGGTGAAAGGGTGTGATTGACTATCAGTTGTGAATATAGTGATGCATTCAATGCATCTACACACACATTGGATATACCAATGAGGATTGCACAGTCAAGGAAGGCAAGATTGCATTCATTCAGGCATCTTCTTCAGCAGGGATTGTGCAGTGGAGGTAGGAGGTCAAGAGGGAAGAAATTGGTGCATAGATATGAAAATTTATATATAACAGTGTGAGACGATTGTATATTGTACTGAGAGCTCTATAAGCTGAGCTTTGTATGATATTGTTTCATGATTCCATGATATACGTAATATATGATAGTTGGGGTTTTTAGCTTTAAGCTTTCCCAGTAAAACATCTTGTTTATGTGAGATTTATTTTTCTTCATGTGTTTGCAATTGGCGATTTAATTTCCGCAAAGAATTAAGTGGAAGGATTATGTATTTAACAGTACATTAAAATTGTTAGATTAGGAGAGTCTGGAAATACATCACTTGTATTGATAAACTTCTACAGGATATTTGACAACCAGGAAATCGTCAGACCTGTATGTTGGATATTCGTCGTCCTTGATACCAAATAAACCGTCAGCTAACTGGGAATTTTTTTGACGTATAGTCGTCGAATAGGAAATGTTTTGTTTGACATATGGTCGTCGAATAGGCGACGTTTTGTTCGAGGTATAATCATCGAATATGCAAATTTTTAATTTGTAACGAAGGTTTAATACCCGACATCCATCTATTGGATGTGTTTATCGAATATCCAACAATCATACGTCGGTTAGCCGAAATTGTGACTTTTCTTTCGACGAAGATGCTATGGATCCGATGATATTTTGTGTCTAGCAGGAGACAATTATTTGAGACTAGTTCGTTCATGAGGGTCAAAAAATATCTGACACTTTTTAAATGTACGTCGAATATCTGACGAGTTATTATTGAAAAACAATAGAAGATGATCCAAGGAATGGTCGTTAACATCTTTAACAAGATATTTTCCTTTTGAAGCTCTGGAAAATTTGATTTCAAACTAACTCAGTCTAGATCTTTAATTTAGATGTAACCAAATTACTCAAATTATGGTTTAGGAAGAAAAAATTGGAGAATGTGTAATTGTCATGTGTTTCAATTCAAGAATTCGCTCAAATGAAATAATGTACATGGGATGCGAGCTTCAACAACGTTGTGCCAAAAGAGGATTAATATGCAATATACATAGAATTGCAGTACAATCCTCTTTTGGTACAACATTACAAAACCTCACATCCCATGTACATTATTTTATTTGAGCGAATTCTTGAATTGAAGCACATGAAAATTACACATTCTCCAAATTTTTCTCCTCGAACCATAATCTAAGTAATTGGGCTACATCTACATTAAAGGTCTAGATTGAGTTAGTTTGAAATCAATTTTTCTAGAACTTCAAAAGGAAAATACCTTGTTAAAGTTAACGACCATTCCTTGTAGCCTCCTCCATTTTCCCAAACTTTAGCTTGAAAACCAGGCACTAATGAATACATAGAGAGGACAAGTATCTCTAATTCTAAAAAATAGGATACACATGAAAATATATAAAATGATAAAGCACATGTTTCTCAAATAATAAAAACCACCAAACAAATTCCTAATAACAATAACGGAAAATTGAATGCTAAATGTAATGTTACCTTTCTGAGATATTTTCTTCCGATAGTTGTTCCTCTTCAACATCCAAATCGACACAAATTGTCCTACACATATTCATGAGACCAATGAGGAAAACTTGAGGAAAGGTTTATTTATTTTGGGAAATATATAATATCTAGTTATCACCCTCAATATATCCTCCAATCTTCCTTCTAGAAAAGACATCCATGAAAGTTATCTTACAAGTACCACTAACCCCCATAAATGTCGGAAGAACACCAAGTATGAGTGCACTTGTAACAGTGAAATTGAAGTCTATCTTTAGTCACTTTTTGTTCCCACATTTCTTGTAGATGAATCCAAAATTAGTTATCCAAATCCATCAAGTACAAGACTCCACAAAAATTGGAAATAACCAGATCACATAATATATCAGTCTCAAGGCTCAAGTTCCATACAAGGGGCATGTTAACAAAGTATTTTAAAATTTCAAAATACATGGCTAGTGGTTGAAATGGAAAAATCATTCCTTGCTTTCGAGAAATTCATGTTGCATCCCCCAAAGGCAACTCATTATTTCCTGATAGATTAGCTGATTGGATGCTCATTTGTCTAATTTTCATTTTGGCTGCATAACCATTGAAAAAAAATATAGAATTGAAAATCATGGAATCATCTAAATTTTAGTTCTGTTACAATTCAATATGTTCAACAAAATTGGATAAAGATATTGTTAACAATTTTCTTACAAGTATTATTGGAATTTGCATAAGATAGAAAACATGAGAAAGATCCTCTTCTTAACCTTGATGGTCTTGTATTGAGCCCCTACTCTGCACAATTCTGTTGGGATTGCATTTCTTCACAAACTTATTCAGAAATGAAAACTTAAGGTTTCCCAAGAGCTACACAGAAACAAATCCCATAGCATTTCATATTGGAAATGATTTGATAAAATAGAAATAAACAAAAAGAGAATGGAAGGTATGCGTTTATTTAAGAAACTCGCAATTTAGATATGCAAGAGCAAAGCTAAACAACAAAAAACATTAAAGAGTAATGAAAATCCCAAAAAAGAACCAACTCTTGTCCAATACCAATATCCTTGTGTGAATATGTTACGACACTTCAATACAGTAAGGCCTAGATTTGTGGTGTTTCTTGGATTATGAAGGCCAACATGGTTCCATAAAACTAGTCAATGTGATGCATGGTTTCATAAGACCTATTCATAATTAAAAATATATTGGTTATATAGAATTTCATATAGTCCTTAGTGGATTAAAAAGGTTGAAATATTACAATCTTCCATCTAGGAGCATGAATCTCATTCACACGGATTACATTCTCTACATATAGCAAAGGTTAACACCTGTAGCCCCATATCCACCAGTTTGGGACACTATATTCATTTGAAATCCATCAAGCTTGAAAATTCTTCATCATCCAAGGGAAGAACAAGCATATAGAAGGTGTATTGTTGGCTTGATGAAGGTTCTTCCAGAGATGCATTTCACTATGAGGATCCATTCATACATGTTTTACATATAATTGGAGGAATGGTTACATGTATTACATTCTCTTTTGTCATGTCATTGATGGATATCCTTGTACTTAAGTTAAAACTAGGGCCTAAGACCATGTGGATGAAGGATCTGAGAAAAATAGGAGCTTTAAAAGATGAACACCCAACTTGAGATCATGCCATGTAGCACTAAGTTACACATGGGTTTGGTCATAGGCCCACTTGAGTCTTGAGGTTGGACACCCTCTTCAAGGAGGTGGCTAGGGGATGTTACAGGTAAGAAGGGGTGAGAAATAACTTGAATGGAATGTGCTCGATCTAATTACCACTAAAAAAAAATTTCTAACCAATAATTTGAGAATTTACAATTAGGAAATAGTGTGAGAAAACATAATGGCAGAAAATAATTGTTTGATAGTGAAGAGTGAAATTTTAAACAAGGTGAGCGCAGGATGATTTATTACGACAACATTATAGTTAGTGGATATACCAAAAATAAATGGTAATGGGTAATAAAAATACACATGGTCGTTTAACATTGGAAAGATAAATGACATGTGAGTGATGACGAGATGGCGAGAGTAAGTCAAATAGTCAAAGGGTGGTTTTGAAGCCTACCCAGAGGGGAGGGCAGATGGTAAGTGGATTTGATGGGGGGCGTGCGATCTGAATGAAGTGATGACATGTAGGTAGAGGTGTTTTGGGTGAAACGACTTTACCCATACCCCCCCACCCCGTGAATATTTTCTCGAAACACTGGGGGTGCAAGTTTATATGTGAGTCGTTGATCTAATCGCGCCTGATCTTAGCCCTTTACACCTGCGAGAAATTTATTTTAGGTGCCAACTTTATTACATAATGGAACTTTATAATTAGTATGATAATTAACCATATAACCTATGTTTAGTAATCATAAACACACTTTATTCTAAAATGACATGACCCATATCACATGCAAAATGACTTTCATGAACCCCTCATATGTGCATTTTTTTTTTTGAAAATTTGAATTCAAAGACCTTATTTAAACATAATTAACTAAACCTAATTAAATTATGACTCAAAACAAACCTAATGGTTATCTTGGATAACATGATTTATCTGGGGTTAAGTACATTACAAAAATTCAAACCTAGGTGACTATTATCCATATGATCCTAGTTAAATAGATAAATTTCTAAATTTAATAATAATATAATGTAGAAATTACTTGAAAATCATAACATCAATCACACAATAATTGAAAATTTAAGTAGTGGAAGAATAAAAGAGTTTTGTAGATACATAATCAATTTCTTCTCAACATCAGCTTTGCATACCTCAAGGAAAAATCTACAAGATACTAAAATAACAACTGCATGGTCATCATAAACATCTCAAAATTAGGTATATGATCTACAAAAGAAAGAAAGGAAGAAGTTGTACAACTGTTGTATTGCTCCATATGGACATGAAAATCCATATGATTGTATTGATTCTTTGTACAATTTCCTTTCAAACTATTGAGAACCTATAAGTTCATCCTTATTGTGCATTACTTTCTCTTAGTTGTTCAAGGTGGGCAATACGTCTCTATCATATCTTATTTATGATTTTCTAAAACATTTACAATTTATTGCTTGCACTACATTTCTCAATGTAACTATTGTTTATTCAGGACCTATCATGTAGATGATAAATGCAATGTTACCATTTTGAGATATTTTCTACTGATAGTTGTTCCTCTTCAACATCCAAATCCACACAGATTTTCCTACACATATTCATGAGACCAATGAGGAAAACTTAGATTAAATTTTACCAATTATTAAATTTAATTGCACCAATAGATAATAATTAAAATAATTGAGTGCATGAATCCCTAAATGAGATCCTCTTGGTTTTTAGAATAAATTATTGGTGTAGTTTAATCTTGGAGAAAACCTCCCTTCACTCGATGAAGCAACAACAAAGTCAAAAATTACCTTGTTGTTGTCCATTAGATCTTGGAGTTTTAATCCAAGATTTTCCAAATATTAATGTATTATCTACTCAACAGGGCCAACCATGTGAAGGTGGAAGCTCTCATGGCCCCTCCCCCCCCTCACATCACTCTCAATTCCCTAGTACCCAATCTATCTGCTAGGAAATATTTGAAAGAAAGATATTAAGATACATCATAAATAAAGAAATATATAGTAAACATTAATTAATTAATTCATTAATTCATAGAGTTTAAAAAACATTTTGTCTCAATATGATTTATAATAAATTGTATGCTATACATAATCTAAAACAAGGTCGTTCTAATTAAATTACAAGTACAATCATTTATTCTTCGGTTTCTTGCAAGTTTTCATGTATGAAGCAAGGACGTCATCCCCTTAAGCTATAAGATCTATTGCTCCCAACCTAGTGAAATGTCTATGTTGTTGTAAGGGTGGCAGAGCAACAACTGCAATAAGAATAAAATGTTAAATTATTACTTATAGTAATTATTAATACAAGTGTTTTATTAATAAAAAGGTAGTAGAGTGTTTGTTACCTAATTCAGTGGTAGAGGGAAGCAGGATACTTTTAGATGTGGCCATAGGTTCCTCCGATTGTTTGGCCTCATCCCATACATGCTCTAGAGTAGAACCAAGAAGACTTATAATTAATACACCGTTTGCATTTAAACGTTTCTAATTCTAATCCATACTAAAACAAATTATAATTCACATGAAATACCTCCATAATTGAATTGGACATTAGTTTCAATTTGCACTCCACTGTCACTAGGCTCATGTCTTCCATCATTTCTTGGGACATCTACATTTACACTATGTGCCTGCTTTTACAATCAAGAAAATTACTTTATGGCCAAAAATAAAAAACAATATATTGTATACAAGTATTTATTTATAAATGCTCTTCGTTGCTTTTATGTACCCCAGTCTCAGGTGTGGGATCAGAAATAGTACGTGAAGACCCCATGCTTGTCCTACGTTCAACAACGGCTTGATATCTGTGCTTGTAAGCACGCTTGAGGCCTTCCTCCGTGGGAGTTTCATTGAATTGTTCTCCCTTCAATTTTTCATGACAACATGAATTCTTTTTCTTCTACAATATTTAATTAAAATTATTAAGAATCTAAATTTTGGATGAAATTTTTTTTTGTTTAAAATTTTTGCGGCTAGTTTTAAGTAACCCCCAGTGCCAAGATGATGTTGTCCATGTTTTTGTATTCTCGCCTTCGTGGCTTTAGATGTATCTGGGAGCCTATATTTGGTATTGATAAGCTTAATTACATGTCACAATATTGATGAGAAAGCATCATAATTACATAAATAAAAGTGCCTCATACCTTCCTGGTATGGGTGGTGTCTTCCCTTCTTTTCAAAGTTTTTTCTCCTTTGAATTTTCTAGGAGGGATTTCCACTCTCTTTCTAAAATCGTTGGAGGGCACTCATACTTAGGGTTCTTTTGAAAATGAATCCTATATTGGTCTTGTAGATATTTTAAATATAGGCTTGTCTTTGCGGTAACTCCACTTTTGTTGAAGGTACCATCTCCGAACATGCCAACCAACCTATTGATAAGTTCTTCCTTCAACTTTTAATTTTACGAATTCCACCTTGTGTGAATGCTGGGCCCAAAGAGTTGTAAGGCTGCCTAATTCAAGCACATATAGAAGGTATTGTTTCCTTCAAAATTATATTATCATTACTTGAAAATAATGATATCCTATATGTAAATTTCAATTAGATCATACTGAATATGTAAAACAGTTCTTAAATACCTGGAAGCTTTTCTAATTTCATGGGAACATGGTCATCATTTACCAATAATGTAACTAGTAGTGTTCCCTTGCTAGTAACACGAGTAGACCCAAGAAAGCTTGCTTGAATATATGTGATGGAATCATGGTCTGCATTCTGTGCACATCATTTTGTGCGTTTTTCAGTGGGTTCAGATAATGGTGTGTCACCCTGTTCAGGAGTTTCATTAACGGTTGGTGTGTTCAGTGTGTCACTCATAAGCGGAGCAAAGGTGATGCTACCAATTTCGACCACCATACCTCACCATGAGAATCAAACTCCCTCAAAAAACCCTGTAAAATAAAGAGTTCTTTTATGAAGGATGAGAAAATTAAAATCATAAATAAAGAAATGGGATAATTAAATGAGTTTCTTACCCCATATTGACGTATTTGGGTCATCACAATTCTGATTTGGTCTCTTATATCTTTTTTACGTGGCTTAATCGTAATTAAAAAACTGAGTCTCTTGTTTAATATTATGAGAAGCCTTTTGATTGCGTGGATTGGATAGATTGAAATATATTTTGTTTCTTCAGCAAGAAATTCCTCAAGAGCATCTGCGGATTGGTTTGAGGCCGGTGCCTTCCCCTTGTCACCCTGTTGATCAAATATGTGGTAGTTGGTTAGAGACTATTTAGGGATAGAAATTATAAATTTTGATCTTGTTTTTTTCCTCATTCTAAGAGGAAAAGTAGTTAGCTCTATTATATGTAATGGAATTTTTTTTGTGTAAAGGGAGATTCAACAAGTTTGAAAGAAATAGAAAATTTCTCATTGTCTTAACTCGCTATGTCTCCGAGAGAATCGATGTGAGTGCTCTGTGATTTTTGGACAATGAGTTGTGAGTGAAATCTCTTTGAATATGCATATCATTCTATGGGACGCAAGCCTAAAATCGAATCTTGTTGGTTCTTGGACTCATACTCTAATTAGGTATATGATGGAATTGTAAAAATAAATTTACATCCAATGCTTCTCCATGTTGAATATCAAGCATATCAACATTAACATTAGGCTAGAACACAAGTACAACATGAAATTCAAAATGAAATTGATAAGTTTTAATAATATTTGATAATACTTGGCCAAGTGTATTACTTGACCTTGAGTAAACTCTAATACAGGGTGATCCACCTTCTTCATATGATTGATTCATTTGTATGTGGTGGCTTCCATGAGGAATTTGAAAATCAATTATGTGCATTGCATCCTTGTCATTAAGTGCTTTTGTAATGGAAACATTTGTAGCTATATACCTAGATTTAATATAAGGGAAAACTTCATATATATTTTCATGTAAAAGAGGATCTCAACACTGATAGGCTCCTCGCTTTTTAATGTTTTGTAAATATGTCCTTCAGAAAAATTGTGACCATGCTAAAAAACAATATGCTACCATACATACATCTAACTTGATCACACTTGATATAAACACCTTAGAAGGTGGATTGATGTAACCATGACATTCTCAAGTGAAAAATAATGAAACCAACATGCATAACATTGGTTTGGAGCTACATGTTAAACATATTACTAATATCACTTTTTATCAATGACAGTAGAATCACAATATTTTTCAAAATCCTGCTCCCTCTGAACTGGAGCAACCTTCTCCATCTGAATTTGAAACTCAACCTCATATGTGTTATGGATACTAACTAAAGTTCTGCTGAAGTAATCTAAGTATCCCATCTCTTCTAGCTGGGTCCATTCCCACCAAGTGGGTCTACTAAGGCTGTCCTCTTGCCTCCTAAAAAATGCTACATAACTAGCCCTATGTCCCTCTTGAACTAGAGGTTGACCCCATAATTGGTACAATTGTACCTCGCTAAGCCCCAATATGATGGATTCCTGAGCATACACAACTCCATCTAGCCATAACTGTACTGAATCTCCTTTTAACTCAATTGTATAGCCTTGATCCTCCAAGGCTGAAACAGAGAGCACATTCATTCTTAGACGAGGAACATATATAACAGGATGAAAGGCTACAACCCATCCTGATTCTAACTAAAATATAATTGAACCCTCTCTTGTACTGAATGTTCCTTCAGTGTGGATCCTGTTGGCCTGTGACCGCCTACAAAGTGGAGAAGGAGAAAGGAAGGGAAATCCTAACTATCAAAGAGCTTCAAATGAATCTATATACCTTTTAATTTAGTTGAAAGAGGAAAGTGTTGCCGACTAAGTGTGAGGGTGAGAAAAATCCATACTGCCCTCATTCATTCCATCTACCCCCTTCCTACCCTTCATTTGTCCTAATTCTGAACTCGAACACTCTAAATACCGTTTTTCCTTTTTCATTTTTCCCCTAAGTCATTCCCTTTTTATTTCATGAACGCACACTCAAATTTCTTTTCGCATCAGCCAAATATAAAAATCCTTTAATTTCCGTCTACTACAAACCTTCCGAAATGCGATATGCAATGAAGTGGGACCAATTCACCTGCCACACTTCATTTCATTTCATTTCCCTTAAAAATCATTAAACCTGACCTTTCCGCCTTTCTGCGTCATATTTATACTTTACCTTTTTCATCGCCATATCATTTTTTTCACTTACCATATCCTTCCCGATTCCTCAATTGCAATTAAAATGGGGCCATTTCTTCCTGACACATCACCCTTTCCCCCACCATCCATCGCACATCGCTAAATATAAACTTCGCAGATCAGTGATTATAACTTTTCGCACTTCGCACAGTTTGTAACTTACCTTTTAAGCACCCACAAAGTATTTTTTTAAATTGCGATGTGGGGCCCCACCTCCATCTGCCACGTCACCTTCCTCGCACTTCGCACATCCTACTCTTTACCGTTTACCTTTCGCTGCAAATACATCAAATTTTACGATATGCGATCTGTGAGCGCAGTCCCACCTCCATCTGCCACATCACTCCCACCCATCGCATATCGCTCCTCGCAATATTTAACCTTTATGGTCTCCTGCTGTACCCATATAAAACTTGCGATATGCGATTTGTGAGCGCGGTCTCACTGCCTCGCCACATCGTCAATAGCCCTCCTGTGGCCTGTATTTTTCCCATTTCAGTGATAATAAGTCCCGCTAAATTCATTTCTACTTTCACCATTCATGCCCCCTCCGAAATCCAGTTCCGGTTTGTAATTTAAAACACAACATGGGATTTTGGGTGGAACTTGCAGTATGGTTTATTCAATTTTCATAGGATAACCTCCGCTAAAGAGTTCAACATGCACAACACAACTGGATATTACACAACGGGAAGTGGAAATCATGATAATTAGAGAGTGGAGGGCTTCAAACAACAAGTGGAATCATATGATGAAGGTTAAACTGCTCACCTGTTCTAAGCCATTCCTCGCCATTCCTTTGAATATTCTAGAATTTGGCCTCCCTGACAAACTATTTTGTTTCTTTTTACTGATTAGATAATGATGTTTTGATGGTAAAATCTTGATTTTACCCAATTTTGTTTTTATTTTTCCGTTGCAGGAGTGATTGCTTGATGACATGCTCTGATAGTTTGTTAGAATATTTTGGTTTCACCTATGTGGGTCTATCATGACAGAATATTCGATCGTAAACCCTCAAGGAGAACTCTATATGTAGTGATTTCTAAGAAGAAAGAAGGGTTTTGGAATTTTGAAGAATTTTGCTGTAGTTTTGTATGATTGTGCTCCCTGTGCTCTGACATACATTTTTGGGAGAGCTGTTTAAAATTAATATGATACAGAGTTGTTATTTGGATTACAAATGGATCAATGAGTAGTATGTATATGTTTCCTTCTGTTATCAGTAATCTCCTTTTTATGTGTTATCATCTTTCATGCTATGTTGCTTTGATGGTTCATGTAATGTAGCTGCTGGTAGTCTAGAATTTTTATTCATGAATTCGTGTCTGTATAACGCTCATGTATTGAGCTTGCTACACTCCCTTAATTTGCACTCCACGAACCTCTGTTGTTTTCCATATCTCATTCATAACTATTTCCTCTGAGTTCATAGGGGACAGATTCTTAATCCTCTTAAGCCTGTCTCTTGTGGGTTCCTTCTCCATTTTTTCTCAACGCCTCTACATATTTTAAAGTTTTTGCTCATTGTTTTATACTTGGTCAATTTAAAATCCATCAAGCCTCACAACCTCCTGAGCCCTCTCACAAGTATAATGAAATCACATGAATCAGACTAAAATGGTCTTCTCTATTCTTGAATCACCAAAACCATTATCTCTTGACCCATTTTATGTTGGAGGCATTTATACAGTTGTCCATATTTAACCTCTAATATTAAGATGTCCTAGGCATTGGTATTTTGAAACTCAAGGTTGTCTCTAGGAGCTACAAAATATTTTTGGTGACGTTTCTAGGGACACAAATGAAGAAATATTTTCCCTGGGATACGACATTATCTTCACCCTTTAATTAGGTGAGCACGGAGGGTTGAGATTTTCATATTCCTCACCTTGGCGACTCCACTGTAAAATAGTACTAATTAGAGGTAGTCTTGGCTTTCACTAGGCCTCACACCAGATTCAAATCCATCATCTACACCCACCTCTAAATCAGATGATTGTGCCAAGTTTCCTTTTGAACAAGTATGCCCCCTTGGCCCTCCCTCAGCTTCTAAATGATATGCCGCAAGACTATCTAGAGTGGTTTCCTTGGTTCACTAGGGAAGATAGTAATTCTACACAGAGACATAATTAAAAATTCTGCGCCTTTGCTGAGAATGTAAATGTAGAGCACTTAGATGTGGTATTAAGGCTTTTCGTCCAATCCTTGGAGGGAGAAGCCCAAGTCTCTAGCCAAAAACACATTCCAAACTAGGAAAGAAATAGAAAATTTATTCACATTGAAATGGGGAGAAAAGAGGGACCATGGATATGTCCTCACAGAGTTCAATGCTCTCAAGAAGAGACACAATGAGGATGTAACCAAATTTATAAAGAGGTTTAATAAGCTCTATAATAACCTCCCCACTGAAATAAAGCCTCCCCAAGCAACTGCTAAGGTGGCCTTCGCAGGAGATTTCGAGCGAAATTTTGGGTTCACCTTAAGAGAAAGAAGATCCACATCTCTGGATCAAATCCAGACTGACGCGTTGGAGGTAGAAGCAAAATTTTCTTCTACTGGTAAGTTAAAGGGGAAGACAGAACATGAAGCTAGAATAAAAAAGGGGGAGGAGGCTTCTACCTCAAATCAGGAGAGGGAATTACAGGAGCATAGAATTAAAGAGATGAATAAGCTGATCAAGAACCTCTCAAATAAGTTGGTTAAGCTTGAATTGAAGGCCAAGAATTCTCCTCCTCGTTCCAACCAAATGATTCCCAACTGAGGGTTTAATCCTCAATATCAGAGGCCCCCTTTGCAGCTATTGCAACAGTCCGAGGAAGTCATAAACAACCAAGAATATCAATTCCTCGCCTACTCTGATGATGAGGAGGGTGAACCCATCCTGAAAGGGGAACAAGAAGAAGAAGAAGTCCCTCCAGAGGATCAAGAGATTGAAAGTTATTGCAGACAGTTCGTAGATTTCATACAGGCTCAACTCCACAAGAAGTATGAACTCGGGTCCTCCAGAAACAGAACCCGAGGGCAAGAACAAGATGAAGAGTTGATATCAAGAGAACAAACCCCTCCTAGTCCTACTATTAAAGGGAAGAATCCATTAGAAGAATCAACCCCTCATAAATCCACTACATCCTCTTCCAAAAAGAAAGAAGCTGATCCTCCCAAAGATAAGAAGCCCTCATCTATACCCTTGAAACCACCCGACCCTCCTAAAGATAATTTTAAAGAAGCCATTACTGAAAAAGGGCCCACACCCTTCAATCTCCAAGAAGAACAACCCAGGGTGGTTTTTGGACCGAATATATAAAACCAATTTCTAGCCTGTGCTGAAGAAGAGGGAGGCGAGCTTACCCTCCATGAAGAAGGGGAAGAGCTAGAGTGTTTCACACAGGAAAACACTAGCTAGTAGTGATGTATTCAGAGATTGAACACCAATCAAGTGTGCCCAGTGAAAGCCAAGAAATCTTGCCAAAAGAAGACTAATCAGGTTCGTTGATTGAAGACCACTCGAATATTATTTCTCAGTGTGAAAACCTTGAAGAAGATCATAAAGGTTCTTCATCATTAAGTTCTTCATGGGATGTTAAGGAGGAAACACAACATATTGTCATTTGTCAAGATCCTTTACCCGAGATGATTGAGAATTCGCAGCTCCCCTGCAAGCCTCCGTATGACAAAGGAAATAATGAAGAGAACACAAAGAAGTTGATTATAAAGGAAAAGGAGAAGAAACAAGAGTCATCCTTGTTGTTTGAATACAATCAGTGGCAACATGGAAGCAAAGCAACAGTTTGGAATGAGGTTTGTTTTCTTGTTACAAATCCTCCAGAAAAACTCATATTGCATGTTTACCCTGATCCTTTTGTTGGCAAAATGATGCAGAGTGTTGTCCTTGATGGCAACTCACTGAATGAAGATGAAGACATGAGATTGTTGACCTGTGTTGTCCTTGATGGCAATCCACCTGATGAAGTTATTCTTGACTTGATGGACTTGGTAAATGATGTAAATCTGATGTGATATGATGTTTGTTGGCAATATGATGCTGAGTGTTGTCCTTGATGACAACCCACTTGATAGAGTGCTGTCCTTGAATGGCAACCCACTTGATGAAGATGATGGCAACCTACTTGATGAAGTTGTGCTTGATAGAATTTGTCTTGATGAACCTGTTAAATGATGTAAATCTGATGTATCTACAGAGAGTACAGAAGGTAATGAAGAAAGGAATTCAGTATGTATTAGATCTATGATGAAAAGAGTATGTCTCAAGGCATACTCGGATTTGTCTAGGAGAAGTTGCGTATGCACGCGGGAAATAACGTTCCAAGTCGCGTATGGGAAAAAAGCGCTCATAAAGTGCAAAACCAGGGGTAACCACCATGGTATTGACCCATTGTATTGAGTAATGATTCGTCTATGTGACCCCATCCAGGAATACCATCGGAAGTAATGTGGTTTTGGCTCATGGTATTGAAAAAGCGTAAACCTATATAAAGAGAAGAAATTCATTGTGCAATTCATGGGAGTGGGAGCAAGATGTCTGAGCTTGAATGAATACTTCTCTCTGAAGTATATCTGAATGGAAAGGGTTACAGTTGTATGATAGATCTGAATGCATGATGCTCCAATGAAGAAATGATGAAGCGGAATATCTAGATCTGAAATGTATCTGTATTTGCTGGATCTGTTTATGAAGTGATTAGATTTGTGATGAGGCGAACATCTGTCTGAAGTAAAGGGTTGAATCTGAACTGAATGTCTGATCTGAAGAAGTATGCAACTTTGTAATGGTTGAAGATCTATACGCTATTTTATTACAGTGGAAGCGCGTATATACGCGCGTTTTATAAGGCGAAAGCACATATGGGTTGTGAGATCAATTCTGAAGTTTGTGCAGAGGTATACGCGGGTTTGTATGCATGGAAGAGCGTATATACGCGGGATCAGTGAAAGGACAGCGCGTATGAAAACTAGGGTTTTGCTGAATGCTAAAGGGTGAAATGTCTGATCTGTTCTACTGTGTTACTGCTATCTGTATTCTACAGTTCTGGGTTGTCTGAATTGATAAGTATCAGTTTTGTTTGTATGATTGAGCTTAAATATGTGGAGTGGGTCCAGTCTGAAAATATGATGAAACGTGGCCTGCAAGTTGTGTTCTAAAGGAAGCTTTGGATCCAGTGTGAAAATTGATGAAACGTGGTCCATAGAGGTGCTGAGGGTTGTAGCCTTCAGTCAGGGGGTTGTAGCTCCCTTTCAGGTGAGGCTGGTAAACGAGATCAGGGGGTCGTAGCTCTTTCCGTAGGCCGGTAAACGAGATCGGGGGTCGTGCCTCCTTCCTGAGGCTAGTAAATGAGACTGGGGAAGCTCGTAGTTCTCCAGGAGAGGCTGGTAAACGAGCGCAGGTGGGTGCCTGCGTTCTGGTAGAGTCTGCACGAGCACATATGTTGTAAGATGTTTTCTCTATAATAAAATATTGAAGGCTGAGCAACTGCAGCGGTGGTTTTCTCCTGACTTGGGTTTCCACCTAAAAATCCTGGAGTTCATGTGTGATGCTTGTGTGATGGTTTATTCTATTCTTACTGCACATGTTTACTATTTATTAATCATCTGATGAATGAATGATGGAATGATATAAGTGAATAATTAATGACATAATTAGATCTTTGTGTATATGCGAGTTTCATAAAGGGTATCCGCGTATATACGCGAGTCTGTATCAGGAAAGTAGCGTATGGGTTTTAGAAGCAAGAAAAAGTAAAAGTTTTGAATATGCAGTAAATACTGATTCACCCCCCATCTCAGTATTTTTCCCAACAATTGGTATCAGAGGAGGTTCTTCTACAGAAGCTTGATCGCTTGAAGGAGATCCGTCGCAATGGGAAGTCTTGAAGGAGTAATGTCTCTAAAGCCACCTCTATTCAATGGAAGCAATCTGATATTCTGGAAGGTACGAACAAAAGAATATCTGCAAAGTCTTGGTGCAGATGTATGGGCAATCGTGGAAGAAGGTTATCAATACCCGGCAAGTATTCCTACTGATGCAGCAAAAAGGAAGAAGTATGAAATCAATGCCAAAGCAGTGAATGTCTTATTAGGAAGCATGTCTGAATCAGAATTTGCTAAAGTGATGCAGCTACATTCAGCAAAAGAAATATGGGACAAAATCATTCCGAGCTATGAAGGAGATACAAAGGTAAAAAGTGCAAAACTCCAAACTCTTAGAATTGAATATGAAAATTTGAAGATGCATAGTGATGAAAGTGTTGCCAGTTTCTTTCTTCGTCTAGATGATATTGTAAATCGGATGAGAAATTTGGGTGAAACCATAACCGATACTACTCTCGTGGAAAAAGTCTTAAGATCCTTGACTTCAAAATTTGACTCTAAAGTTTCAGCTATTGAAGAAAGGCAAGATCTGCAAACTCTTACTATTGTTCAATTACATGGTATTCTGACTGCTTTTGAAATGAGACAAGGAGGTCCTTCTCAAATCAAAGAAGTTGCTTTTAAGGTATTTGCAAAAGAAAAAGAAAAGGAAGTTGTCAAAGAATCCAGCTATATATCCGAAGAAGAAGAAGCGAATGTCGTAAGAAAACTCCAACTAGGTACTAGAAGATTCAAAGGTAAGCTTCCCTTCAAATGTTTTGAGTGTGGAAAAGTTGGTCACTATGCTGCTAAATGTCCTTATAGAGAAAAACATGGTAAAGGGAAACAATTTGAAAAGAGGAAGAGTTATTATGTAAATAAAGATGATGATGAAGTGTCCAGTGAAGATGAAGAAGATTCTGACCAAGATCTGAAAGTGCTCATGGCAAAGAAGCAAAAGAAGAAGGCCACTCGAAGAAAGGAGATCTCTCAGAAAACATGTATAGAAGAAATTGACGAAGATGAATCAGATAGTGATTGGGGTCCTTGTAATCTTCTTTGTGCAAGCACTAGTGTAGATAGTGAAAGTAATGCTGTGGACCTAGAAGAAGCTATCAAAGATCAACAAAGATTATTTAATGAGAAGGAATCTGCCTACAATGAAATGATCTCTAAAATGAATGGACAGATAGAAACAATGAAGGGACAGATAGAAATACATCAAAGACTGTAGGATGAAGTAACCAATCGAAGTGAAAGCCTTGAAGCTAAAATCATCTCCCTCAAAGAAGACCTGAATAAATCAAATAAGAAGAATGCAGGACTTGAAGTAGAAAACATATCTCTGAAAGTAAATCTCGAAGCATCAAATAAGAAGAATGAAGAACCTCTGTCATTTGAAAGGAAGGACTTGAAGCATAAATCATCTCTCTCAAAGAAGATCTGGAAAAATCAAATAAGAAGAATGAAGAGCTACTACAAACATGTGAAGGAAACAAAAATTGGTTGAAGGAAGAAGTTTTAAAATTGAATGATCAAGTAAAAGAAGGAAAAATGGTCGAAGAAAGCATGAAGAAGCAATGCCAAGGCTTGGAGGTTGAGGTAAACATTCTCAAAGGTAAATTAGAAGAAAAGGTTAAACTTTTGAGGTTTCAAGATAGTACTAAGATTTTGGACAATATTCTGAGTAATCAAAGGTCTCCTGCTATCAAACTTGGTCTTGGTTTTCATGAAATTGTTGAAGGAAAATCTAGTTCACAAGGAAGTGGTAAAGATTCAAAGGAAGTCAATGCAAAACCTGAAGAGTTGAAAGAAACAAAAGGTCAACCAACGATCATGAATTCTCAAAAGAAATCATTCAAGAATGTTGAATGTTTTAAATGTCATAATTATGGGCATGTTGCAGAAAATTGCAGAAGCAGAGCATTTCAGCCACAAACTAACAGATCCTACATAGAAAGGTACTCTGGTTTCTTCAAGGGATATTGTTTTTCATGTAATAAGTATGGACATAAAGCTGCTGATTGCAATAGAAGGAAGAATAGAAAAGCTCATTATGATTCTTATGCTTATTTCTCTGGCCACATGAGATGTTATGCTTGTAACAAGTATGGACATGTAGAAAAAGAATGCAGGATGAACAGATCTGAGAAAGTGGATAATTTCCAGCACACAATTAGAAAGTTCAAGCAAAGCTGGATAAAGAGGGAGGACCGGTCAGAAACGTAGGGAATTTTGACCCTACTGCAGTCATCCGCTTCTGAAGCTTACTTCTCTTAATGACTGCAGAAGTGATGTGAGATACATTATGGAGCTTAGTAATGTATCGTCACAGGGGGAGCGATGTATGGTGATTCCCATGGTTGTTTTGATTATTCTGATTTCTGACAGCACATCTGATGTGAAGATGATAGGTACAGGAGGTACAAGTTTAGGAGGAGATGAAGGAATGTGAAAAATTTCTATGCTTCACTTTCCATACGCGGGTTCAATGAACAAAATTCACGTATACACGCGAGTTCCAGCAGACACAGTCGCATATGCATTAATGATAAGAGAATTGGGATGACAGCTGAAGATCAGGAGCAGAGGTTCAGGGGGAGCATCAGTCTAACTACTAATGAGTGTACTGTTAGCATTATTCTGGTTATACTCATGATAATGAAATGATACATGGTTTCTTATGTTGAAGATTATGGATGAGTCCTGTTTTCTTTTTGATGAAGAGTATTTGTTGCTGAGATGGAAGGACAAATCATACATAGATTATTGCTGATGACTTGCTGATGAAGGTGTTCAGGTTGCAAAAGTTAAGGAGGACCACTGGTTCAGGGGGAGCAGCAGGTTGAATACTAATGATTGCATTGGTGGCACTATGACTACTTATTCTTTGGGTATTGTGATGCTCATGCTCAAATAATGATGGCTTGATACATGGTTTTGAGTCTTTGAATGAGCCCTGTTTTCTGCTTGCTGAAGTTTATCTGTTGGATGAGATTGGAAGTCTTATGATTCAGAGATAAGAATAGATCATGCAGAATTTGTTACTATGGTTGAGATCTTTTCCCTACATATTTTACTTCATGTTAAATCTTAAAGATCATGGTGATGTTGGACCACATAGATGATTGCTTGACACTTATGTGAAGATGCTGTTCTGGTATGATAATTTCTCTTGGAAAGAATGTATTAATGCTGCAAATAATCTGAAGGCTTGGTTACTAATGTGCTTATGCTACAACCATTGGATGACGCTTGAAGACACAACTACATTGTTCTATCTATCTGTATTCCAGGGAAACATTCAAATATCTTAGAAAGATGCTGAACATTGTCTTTTTCTCACAGAGGATCAGATCTGGTTAAAATATAGAAGATGGTATTGGATACGCGGATTTACTGAAACACAGTCGCGTATATACGCGAGTTCATGCAAATAAAACCGCGTATGTATGATTGCTGACAAATTTCTGTTTAGGGTCAGCTTTCTTCAGCACAGTTGCAGTACTGTTTGGTATCTCTGGTATCTCTGATGGTGTCCCAGTTCTTATAATACTGTCTCACTCTCTGATGTTTTGATAAAGATGCCTTGATGATTGGTTGAAAGTGTTCAGGATGCATAAACTAAGGGGGAGCCTTAGTCATATGGAAAGAATGCTTGGATGCACAGATTCAGGGGGAGCATTAGCCTTGCTGAGTATAATGCATTGTTGGCATTATGATGGTTCTAAAATATGTTCTCTTTCTTGAGGACTTTATGCTGTTGGTCATAAATGGTCATATTTGTAATTTGATGAAAAGGTCTTGTTGAGACCCATAATGTAAAATTGTTATATTCAGTCATGTAAGGACTTGTCAAATTTTGTAAACCCACTTGGTTGGGTAGCTGAGTTGAAATGTGTAAACCCACTTGGTTGGGTACTTGAGTCTCATATGTAAATACACTTGGTTGGATATTTGATGTAAGTATGAGTCTTTGGTGATAGGAAGGTCATAGAGTCATGTACTTCATTGAATCATATGGATAAACTTTCAGCATGAACTGAGGAGGAGAATGATAATTTCAGTACACATCAGATCTACATCGCCCTTCTTCTACATAAGGAGAAAAGGGGGAGAGTGTGTTGGGAGAAAATTATGTTTGAATATTCAGCATGAGCTCAGGGGGAGCTTGGTCACTTCAGTGTACATCAGATCTGTAGAATGCTTCCTTCTACATGAGGAGAAAAACCTTGTGTTGGTTTTGATCCACCCTTTGCCCTTGATGTCAAAGGGGGAGAGTGACATGGTGTTTGAATGAAGAGAAAGAATGGTGTCAAAGAATGGGGAAAGTGACATGGTGTCATTGGATTCTTAATGTACCTATCTGTTGAGGTGATCAAACACCATCGTGGTTGCCATCAAGTCCAAAGGGGGAGATATTTAAAGCACAAAAATGACGCAGAGTGCTTGTCCTGATGGCAACTCACCAATGGAAGATGAAGACATGAGATCAAGTGACCCGTGTTTTCTTGATGGCAATCCACCCCATGAAGTTATTCTTGACTCTGATGTGGACTGGTAAATGATGTAAACTTGATGGTGATAAGGATGTTTGTTGGGCAATATGATGCCGAGTGTTGTCCTTGATGACAACCCACTGGAGTAGAGTGCTGTCCTCAATGGCAACCCACTTTCGATGAAGATGACGACAAACTACTTGATGAAGATGATGACTATATGAAGATGATAGAATATGTCTTGATGAACCTGTTAAATGATATAAATCTGATGTATCTACAATGAGTACAAAAGGTAATGAAGAAAGGAATTAAGTATGTGTTAGATCTATGATGAAAAGAGTATGTCTCAAAGCATACGCGGATTTGTCTAGAAGAAGTCGCGTATGCACGCGGGAAATAATGTTCCAAGTCGCGTATGGGCAAAAGCGCTCATAAAGTGCAAAACCAGGGGTAACCACCATGGTATTGACCCATTGTATTGGGTAATGATTCGTCTAAATGACCCCGTCCAGGAATACCATCGGAAGTAATGTGGTTTTGGCTCATGGTATTGAAAAATGGTAAACCTATATAAGGAGAAGAAATTCATTGTGCAAATCATGAGTGTGGGTGCAAGATGTCTGAGCTTGAATGAATACTTCTCTGTGAAGTATATCTGCATGGAAAGGGTAAAGGTTTGATGATAGATCTGAATCTATGATGCACCTATGAAGAAATGATGAAGCGGAATATCTAGATCTGAAATGTATCTGTATTTGCTGGATCTGTTTATGAAGTGATTAGATCTGTGATGAGGCGAACATCTGTCTAAAGTAAAGGGTTGAATCTGAACTGAATGTCTGATCTGAAGAAGTATGCAGCTCTGTAATGGTTGAAGATCTATACGCTATTTTATTACAGTGGAAGCGCGTATATACGCGTGTTTTATAAGGCGAAAGTGCGTATGGGTTGTGAGATAAATTCTAAAGTTTGTGCAGAGGTATACGCGGGTTTGTATGCATGGAAGAGCGTATATACGCGGGATCAGTAAAAGGATAGCGCGTATGAAAACTAGGGTTTTGCTGAAGGCTGAAGGGTGAAATGTCTGATCTGTTCTACTGTGTTACTTCTATCTGTATTCTACAGTTCTGGGTTGTCTGAATTGATAAGTATCAGTTTTGGTTGTATGATTGAGCTTAAATATGTGGAGTGGGTCCAGTCTGAAAATATGATGAAACGTGGCCTGCAAGTTGTGTTCTAAAGGAAGCTTTGGATCCAGTGTGAAAATTGATGAAACATGGTCCATAGAGGTGCCGAGGGTTGTAGCCTTCAGTCAGGGGGTTGTAGCTCCCTTCCAGGTGAGGCTGGTAAATGAGATCAGGGGGTCGTAGCTCCCTTCCAGGTGAGGCTGGTAAACAAGATCAGGGGGTCGTAGCTCCCTTCCAGGTGAGGCTGATAAACAAGATCAGGGGGTCGTAGCTCCCTTCCAGGAGAGGCTGGTAAATGAGTGCAGGTGGGTACTTGCGCGCTGGTAGGAGGCTGCGCCAGCACATATGTTGTAAGATGTTTTCTCTATAATAAAATATTGAAGGCTGAGCAACTGCAGCGGTGGTTTTCTCCCGACTTCATGTGTTCATGTGTGATGCTTTGTGTGATGGTTTATTCTGTTCTTACTGCACATGTTTACTGTTTATTGAACATCTGATGAATGAATGATGGAATGATATAAGTGAAGAATTAATGACATAATTAGATCTCTGTGTATACGCGAGTTGTATGAAAGATATCCGCGTGTATACGTGAATTTACTTAAGGCAAGTAGCGTATGGGTTTTAAGGAATGAAAAAGTAAAAAGTTTTGAGTATGCAGTAAATACTGATTCACCCCCCCCCCTCTTAGTATTTTTACCAACACCTTTGGTTATTATATT
>CM076581.1:934572815-934660950 GCA_034641835.2 Pinus albicaulis | reverse complement strand
GGTGAATTTTCCCGAGACAATAGGACACGATCCATGTCCACATCATTTCTGACTTGCCCATGTGGCTCGAATTGCCTGAAGACACCTATAACATAGACTTTCACAAAATGGCTGCAGAAAGTTCCAGCAGCTGTAGAAAGTGGCAAGATTCCGCAGCTAAATGAGCAAAAATCTAAATCAAACAGCAGACACAAAACATAGTTAAAAACCATTTTAGATGCTCTTTTACAATTAATATGCAATGATATTGACAAATTAGAAGGTTTAGGTGAATGAAAAAGGTCTAGAAAGGTGTATAGGCAAGATGCAGATTTGAGACTCAACATACCCCCACTGTGAAGGTGTTGCATGTCCTCATGCAACCAAAATTTTGATAATCCTTTTTCAATTCATATTCCTTGACACTTTAGCCAGTACATCCAGTCCTCTCCTCCTCTTCCTTGGTGCTGCTAACATCCTCGTCTTTTCATTATAATTCCACTCTGATATTAATCAGTGCTCTGCTTAACTTCTGGCATTTCTTCTTCAATTTCCTGTTCTTCTTCTGCCATAGTCCCAGATGTAGCATGGCATTATCATGAATGATTTTGTCCAATTTTCTTTGTTCCTTCAATGTATCATTTTCATTTTTAATGTGTCTATTTAAAATCTCTAGCTCAAAGACTTCTTGTTTCAGTGATTGGACTAGATCATCTTGTGTTGTGTGAGGCTGAGTGGACGAAGTACTGGGACCTGTAGCTGCTTTTTCTAAAGATTCTATATAATCATATACTTCTTGCTGCTTTGGGTCTATATCAGGTGTCGTTTTTATTGGGCTGTCCCCAAAATGCCGTGGAGGAGAGTTGTCTTTAAAATCTGGCTGAGAAGGGCTCACATCAACGTTTGGCTGAGAATGGGATGGACTATGTTCAATGTCTGACTGAGAATGAAATGAACTAGATTCACTGTCTGACTGAGAGTGAGATGGACTATGGTCAGCTGGGGATTTTTTAGATGTTTCTTCTCCCAAATCAATAAAATGGGGTCCTTTCGTTTGCGTTTTCCTCAACTTCCCCTTAAGCCCGGAACTTCTTCTCACACACTGTGGACCACTGTCTTTTTTCTTTTGTTTTCCTTTCCCTTTCTTCTTGGCCATAGATGACTATTCTTGAAGGTGAACTAGTCTCTCAGATAACACTTGATGATCTTCTTCGGAAGAAGGGGTTTGATGCATAGCCTCAATACTTTTTCTCTCTTTTGATGTTATTGGCTTTTTACCCTTGCTTTCTTTCTTCTTCCTTTTTGACAGTCTTTATTCCCTACTAGTTCTTTCAATTGTAGTAGTAGGAGTACTTTGAGTTTCATCATTTGTTCTTTTTCTACTACTCCTTCTTGATGTGCTACCTTCAGGAATTTCTTGGGGTTCTTCAAAGAAATTTCTGATAAAAAATTGTTCCCATGTGTCCTTGTTCTCTTTTAACTGTTTTTCAATCAAAATTTTCACAAGACCATGGTGATATAGATGTGGTTCTACATCCCCTAAATGCTTCTGAACAGTCACAAACATCTTCTTCAAACTATTTAATAAAAAGTATGGCAGATTGAGGGTCTGGTTATCTATAAAATTCATCAGCAATCGGGTATGGTACATATACATTGACCCAAAACGGCCCTCACAGGTGATAAATTTTTGAAAAACTAGCAGCAAAGTAGCCCATTCCTCTTTCAAAGCATGAACAGGAATTCCTCTTTTAAAAATAGTTATGTCCATACCTGGGTTATGTAGAATTATTCTCCGGGCTTCATCACTAATGCTTTTGTTCTTAAACCAATGTTCACCCTCTTGAGGAAGTTCTGTGGCAGATGCTATAGATGCCTCATTCACCGTAAACTTAAGGTCTCCAATCTCTACCTCCAGGCCATTGAAAGACCTTGCAAAAGCTTTTGTCACCTCTTTATGGTAGCCTCTAAACTTTTGGATAAACCGCAGCCACTTTACCTTCTTCAATATATCCCTGACTTGCGGGTATCCTTCCATGAATTTAGGTCCCTCTGGTTCTGCTCTCAACAATTTACCCATCCTTCTTTCTGCTCTTTAAAAAATTGCCTGCGTGAGGAGGGTTCAATGGAAGTAGGACGGCTGAATGAATGGAAATGAGCACGATGACTGTAGGTAGATATCAGAGAATGGGTATACAGACTGTAGTGTATCAGAGAACGAAATGGGGTGAAGCGGAAAAGAGAAGGGTTACGTGAGCACGACGGAAATGCGGCTGTGAGATTAATAGAACAATAGGAGGACTATAACACATCCGGCAGTGTTTACAATTTGGTGGCTGCAGAGTAAATGTAAGCACGTTTATACAACGGCTACGAATTTCATGCGGCTGAAAGAAGCCGTAGTCAAATCAACCACGTTTCATCATCACAGGTGGAGTATCGGAGTTTGAGTGAAGATCGGAGGTTTAATTATGGGACCGTTTGAGAATGAATGCAAGGATTATGGGAGGATTGTACAGAGATCATGGAGTGGTTACGGAGTTTTTCAATACAATCATTGCACATAATGGAGCTTATGGTTTATAACTATATAAAAATGTGCTTAAATGCTATTTGAAATAATTTTTTACTCATACCTTGGAATTCTTGCCATTTTTCCTTGGTCTTCAATTAATTGCTCCTCATTGATATCTTGAATGCCCCATGTCTTCATAATTGGTCCTCATACCTGCATTTGATTTCATAATTGTGGAAATAACATCTGGCTGTACATTCTTTTGAAAAACAGAGTGGTAGCTGTGAAATCTGCTTCTGGCTGCGGAAACTGGTGTCAGCTACGGAAACAGATGTCAGCTGCAGAAACTGGTGTCAGCTACGGAAACAGATGTCAGCTGCGGAAACTGACACAGCTATTATTTAGGTGAATGGAAATGAACGGATGACAATTGACTAAATGGAATGAAACAGATAAAATGAAGTGAAATGGAATGAAGTGGAGTGAAATGAAGTGGAATGGAATGGAGTGGGTGGTCACAAAACTTGTGAAATGAAAGAGATATTTTTTTTTTTTTTGGAAAATATAGGGTGTCAGGTGTTCCTGATTTTCACCCAATATTTTCTGTATAAGACTGCCAATCAGTGATTGGTTTTCAGGCTTATACAATTTTTATTTATTTATTTATTTATTTATTTTAACTGAAAAGAACAAAAGCTAGGCTGGTGGAGAAGAAGAATTCTTCTGTACCAGCCTGATTGCAGAATTTTCTTGAAACATTTTGACAAATTCCTCTTTTGAGAGTGGCTTATGATAGACTTTCAATCTATGGCCATTCACAATAAGAGGAGTTTGAAACTCATCAATGGTCTTGATTCTTACCGCTCCATTGCTAAATATCTTGTCAATCTCATATGGCCCAAGCCAATGAGTCTGAAATTTTCCTTTGAAATATTTAAACTTGGAATCAAATAACAATGCCCAATCTCCTTCTTGAAACTTCTTCTCTTTGATGTACTTGTCATGCCATTTAGCTCTTTGATATTGAACTAGACCAGTTCTTAAAATTGCTTCTTGTCTAATCTCATCTAGCTCGTTCAACTACTCCATTCTATGCTTTTGGGCTTCTGATAAGTCCATCCCAAACTGAACTGCTATCTTGAAGGTCTTGACTTGGAACTCAATGGGGAGCAGGACTTCCTTCCCATAAACAAGTTCATAGGGAGAATGTCCTGTTGTATTTCTCCATGTAGTTCTGTAGGCCCACAAGGCTTCAGGAAGCCTTTCTGCCTGATCTCTTCTATGTAGATGAACAATTTTGGTGATGATACTTTTGAGAACTTTTTTGGTAGACTCCACTTGACCATTTACTTGCGGATGGTAAGGAGTAGATCTTCTATGCTTGATTTTGTATTCTTCCATCAGCTTCTCCACCAGGTTGTATGTGAATTGGCTTCCTTGATCTGTCACAATTTCTCTTGGAAAACCAAAGCGAGTAAAAATATCCTCATAAAGAAAATGAACAACTGAATTTTCAGTAGCAGATACTAATGCTTTGGCTTCTACCCATTTAGTAACATAATCAGTACAAACCAATATATACTTCTTTTGCTTAGATGGTGGATTAATAGGTCCTATGAAATCTAAAGCCCATTTTTCAAAGGGTTCAATGAGTACCTGTGTTTGCAATGGAATTTCATTTGAAAGGGTAGGTTTCCCTACTCTTTGGCAGCTGTCACACCTTTTGACATATTGTTTTGCATCTTTGAAGAGGGAAGGCCAATAATATCCTAAAGAGATGATTTTATAGGTTGTCCTTTTGTTTGCAGAGTGTCCGCCGCATGGTTCATCATGGCATGCCTTAAGAATATTAGGCATTTCATCTTCCCTGACACATCTTCTGATCACAAGATCTGGCCCTGTTTTAAACAATTCGTTAGAAATCCATGAATATTTTGAACTCTCCTGAATAATTTTTCGTTTTTCACTTGGAAATAAATGTGAAGGTAGTTTCCCTGTAACCAAATAGTTAGCAATATCTGCATACCAAGGAGTCTTAATAGTTACTGCAAACAAGTATTCATCGGGAAACTTATCCTCTACAGGAGAATCTTCTTTAGTATTCTGAATCCTAGACAAGAAATCAGCTACTGTATTTTGTTTTCCTGGTCTATCCAACACAGTAATATTGAATTCTTGCAAAAGTAAGAGCCATCTTGTCACTCTGCCATTAGTAACAGGTTTGTTCATTAGATATCTAATTGCAGAATGGTCAGTATGAATAAAAGTTTCATAGCTTGTTATATAATGTCTAAACTTATTGATTGCATGAACAACAACTAAAAACTCTTTTTCAGTCACAGTATAGTTCAACTCTGTGGGAGTCAAATTTTTACTGGTATAATAAATGGCATAAGGAACTAAATATTTTTGACCCAACACAGCTCCTAGAGCTGTATCTGAAGCATCCATAGAAATATGGAAAGGGAGTTTCCAATTTGGTCCTCTCAAGATAGGTGCTTCAGATATTCTTGTTTTCAAAGTTTCAAAGGCTGATTGACAATTAGGATCCCATTTAAATTCACAGTCTTTTGTAAGCAATTTGAAGAGTGGAGATGCTATTTTAGTGAAGTTTTCTATAAATCTTCTATATTAACCAGTAAATCCTAGAAAACTTCTAACATCTCTTTGACAATTTGGAATAGGCAACTTGGAAATGACTTCAACTTTTGATCTATCAACCTTAATCCCATCTCCTGAAATATGATGTCCTAAAACAATCCCTTCAGTAAACATCATAAAGAATTTTTCATGGCTTAATGAAATGTTTGTTTCTTTACATCTTATAAGAACTTTTTCCAAATTTTCTAATGCCTCTTCAAATGAATTACCATAAACTGTAAAATCATCCATATAAACCTCTACACAATCATGGATTAGATCAGAAAAAATTCCTAGTACTGCTCTTTGGAATGTTACTGGTGCATTACATAACCCAAAAGGAAGCACTCGGTAGGCAAAATTTCCCCATGGACAAGTAAATGTGGTCTTATCTTGATCTTCAGGTGCTACCTGAATTTGATTATAGCCACTAAAACCATCCAAAAATGAAAAGTACTTTTTACCTGCTAATGTATCTAATACCTGATCGATAAAAGGCAAAGGAAAGTGATCCTTCAAGGTTGCTTTGTTAAATTCCCTATAATCAATGCATACCCTCCATTTACCATTCTTTTTAGGTACTATACCAAAGGAGAAACCCATCGGCTATCTGAAATTGGATAAATGAAGTTTACATTGAGTAGTTTTTGGAGCTCTTCTTTCACTATCTCCCTAAGATTTGGATTCATCCTTCTTTGAGGTTGTCTGATTGGTCTATTGTTTTCCTCAATATAGATATGATGGTTGCAAGTCTTAGGATCAATACCTTTCATGTCAGTATACTCCCATGCAAATGCAGTAGAATGTTTTTGCAAGATTTTGGTTAATTATTCTTTTTGTGACTTTTCCAAATGTTTGTTGATATTCAATGTTTTTCCTGGAAAAATCTCAATAGTAGAACTACCAAACTCTTCCATAGAGTAAAGAGAAATTTGTCTTGATGATAAATATTCTATGTCAGATTCCAATTGAAATTGTGTAGGGTCATATTCTGAAGATATCTCAAAATTTTCTAATGTGTTCAGAATTTGACTATCCTCACTGATTTCAGAAATGGTAAAGACAGGTTGTATAGTGTCCTCATGATCCGGATTTTATGCAGGAACGCAACAGAATACAGATATAACCATAGATACAGAGATGCAGCGGAAATAATGCTTCATTTTATTGATAAAAGAATGACTGCAATAAGCTTACAAACATAATGGAAACAAGCTAGGGCACTGGTAACTATCTCTGAGAAGAGATGTGGCGGCTACAGGCCTCTGAACTGTGTTACATTGAGGCTCGCAGGCCTATTACAGACATAATAGAAATAGATGAGCTAGGGTACTGGCAGCGTATCCCTGAGAAGAGATGTGGCGGCTACCAGCCCCTGAACTGTGTTACAATGCAGACATGATGGAGATGCGGCGAGCTAGGGCACTGGTAGCGCTTATCTCTGAGAAGAGATGTATCGGCTCCCAGCCCCCTCAACTGTATTACAATGTAGACATACTGGAGATGTGACGAGCTAGGGCACTGGTCGCGCTTATCTTTGAGAAGAGATGTATAGGCTCCCAGCCCCCTGAACTGTCTTACAATGAGGCTCGAGGGCCTATTTATTGTTGAGAAACAATGTAGAATCCGAAACGTCCAAAACCCTAACCGTAGGAGATGAAGCGCCAAAACTGTGGGTCCCGTTTGGGTAAATTGGTGGTTCAACTTCCCGCGGGCGTAACTTTGGCATCCGATCTCCGTTTGACGCGCTCAATAGCTCGTTAGAAAGATCTGTCCGAGGAGTACAACTTTTGGAACGGGCAACATGGGTCCATGGACCCATGTTGCCCTCCGTTTTCCCAAAAAAACGTCGTTTAGGGCCTCAAAGCTGGGAAGTTGGGCAGAAAAAGCGCCCAAAAATAGTAAGGATTGTGCCGAAACTTACAAACTGAAATAATTGATGGTGGGGGTTCAAATGGACTTGATGGGTGGCCATCAATATCCACCTGGATTATTAATGCCCCAAAACGGCTCCGGGTGTGCAGGACCCGAAAAACCTGCTATAAATAGTAAGCTGTGCTGAAGCTAAAAAACTGAAAGAATTGATGCTGCGGGTCCAAATGGAATAGGTGGGAGGCCACCGATATCCACCTGGATCATTCCTCCCTCCTTGGGAAGCAATGGTCTCCATTGCGTTAAGTTCCTCCATGGGGGGGGGGGGGGATTTTGCTGAACTTGGTGTTGGCAGCCGGTCTTTGGATGTAGATGTGCCACTGGTGAGCAGCCATTGAAGGATCTGAAAAAAAAAAAAAATTGTCCATCATCGCGTTCCTCTGTTTCTCGAGAGCATCCTCGAGCAGATTTTGACAGGATCTCCTGCTCCCTCGTCTTTCCTTCCTTCTACCATGGGGGATCGTTGGGGTTGCAAGGTTGAACTCCTTATACCCTGGCCGCATTGGGGACATGAAGAGAAAAAACAGAGAAAGAGCAGACCCACTCTGATACCACTGATCCGGATTTATGCACAAAGAATGATAGCAATAAGCTTACAAACATAATGGAAACAAGCTAGGGCCTTACAGTAACTATCTACGAGAAGAGATGTGACTCTGGTCTCTATTGTGTTACATTGAGGCTCGCAGGAGCCTAATACGGACATAATAGAAATAGATGAGCTAGGAGTGCTTGACGGCGTATCCACGAGAAGAGATGTAGCGACTAGCCTGACTGTGTTACAATGCGAGACATGATGGAGATGCGTCGAGCTAGGGACGTGACGCTTATCTGCGAGAAGAGATGTATCGGCTCAGGTGACCCTCCATTCGTATTACAATGTAGACATCTTTGGAGATGTAATGACGAGCTAGGGCCTTTAGTCGCGCTTATCTTTGAGAAGAGATGTATAGGCTCCCCAGCCCCCTGGCATCTTACAATGAGGCTCGGGAGCCTGTTGTTGTTGAGAAACAATGTCGAATCTGAAACGTCCAAAACCTTAACCGTAGGAGATGAAGCGCCAAAACTGTGGGCCCCGTTTGGGTAAATTGGTGGTTCAACTTCCCAGGGACGTAACTTTGGCATCCGATCTCCGTTTGACGCGCTCAATAGCTCGTTAGAAAGATCTATCCGAGGAGTACAATTTTTTAATGAGAAACATCGGTCCATGTACCATTTTGCTCTCTGTTTTCCCAAAAAACGTCGTTTAGGGCCTCAAAACGACTTAGGAAGTTTAAGACCCGAAAAACTACTAAAAATAGTAAGTTGTGCAGAAACTTACAAACTGAAATAACTGATGGTGGGGGTTTCAAATGGACTCGATGGGTGGCCACCAATATCCACCTGGATTATTAATGCCCCAAAACGGCTCCGGGTGTGCAGGACCCGAAAACCTGCTATAAATAGTAAGCTGTGCTGAAGCTGAAAAACTGAAAGAATTGATGTTGCGGGTCCAAATGGAATAGGTGGGAGGCCACTGATATCCCTGAATCCTCATCATCAACCCATTCATTGTCTCCTAATTCTGTGATTGCTTTTGCTGGAGGATACAAATTGAATTTCTTTGTCGAATTACCATTAGAAATGTACATGTCTCCAGATCTACAACTAATAAAAGCATCAGCTGTGGCCAGCCCAGGTCTTCCTAAGATAATTGGATGTCCTCCTAGATTACTTTTGGGAGTCAAAATCATAAAGTCTACTGGATATTCCCAAGAATCTAAGGAGACTGAAATATCTTCTAATACACCATCTGGTTTAATAACCGATCGATCTGCAAGTTGCGATAAAGTAGGTGTAAAAATAAGGTTAGGAAGTTTTAACTGTTCCATAGTCTGTCTACTCATAATGTTGATAGCAGCCCCTAAGTCAATCAATGTGTTTGGAATTTCTATCCCATTTATATGTGTCTTGACAATTGGACTTCCTGGATCTACATACTTATGCATGGTAATTTTTCCCATCATAATATCTGCAATTTTTCCTACCAGGTGGATTCTTCTTGTGTCTTTTAGTTTCCTTCCTGGTCTTTTGAAACTCAACTCCTTTATTTTTTTTGCTAGAATAGGAATCTCTCGAATGGCTTGTAGCAAGGGAATATTGATACAAACATTCTTCAATTCATCTAGAAAATCATAGTTAGGCAACAAGATTTGTTTTTCCACCCCCTTGTCAATTTGTAGTCTTTCAGGAAAAGGAGGTGTAGATGAAGATGCAGGTTGCTCAACTATAGGAGTTGTGGGTGTTAACTTTTCTTTTTATTTTTGAATGTTTTAATTTTGAAGAGATGCTTCCTCAGAACCTTCATTGACTTTAAGAGAGTCCTCCTCAGAGGTATCTTGCTCTTGAATATCTATAGAAGGTTTTTCTAAAACTCTACCATATCTGAGTTGTACATCATTGAGAGGAACAATCATATAGGTAGGAAATTGTTGTCCTTCTATCATGTAAGTATTCTGAGGATTTTTATTGTTAGGATTTGGCAATGGCTGAGCTGGAAGTTGATTTGTCTTTTGTTGGAATGGAAGCATGAGTTGAGGATTTTGATTTTGTTGAGAAGGTTGTTGTTGTGGAAATGGCAATGAAAGTTGTGGATTTGGGTTTGGAAGTTGTGGAGCTTGTTGATTTTGAAAAGATGGAGGATATTGATAAAATTGAGCAAATCTCCCATAAGGATTTTGCATCCCTTATACCCATGGCTGATATGGATTTTGATGTTGGGGCCAAGGTTGTTGCCAAGGATTCCAATTTGGTGGGGTTTAAAGATTCATAGGGTTGTTAAACTCTTGAGTTTGTTGTCCCTGCCAAGGTCTTCTTGCAACAAAACAGAGAGATTCTACTGAATTTGGCTCTTCTTGAAAGACAGCTTTGAGTCCAGGAATTGAAGGACACTCCTTGATCTCATGATTCTCTGAGCAAATTATACATGTTTCTACAACTTTTGCATCCAAGGGACATTCCCTTAAAGCATGTTTCTTCCTACATTTCGAACAAAAGATGGCTAGAGCATCTGTTTCTACTTTATGCTTGTTTTGGATTTTAAGGGTGTCTAGTTGTTCACTAAGGCTCCCTAAGATATCCGTTTTGAATTCATCAAGCATATTACTAATCTCTGCCCTACTTACTGATCCAGTTGCAGATTTGTTAGCACTAATAAGAGAAGGATCCCTAGGCCATTTTCCTGTTTTAGATTTTCCTCTTGAGAGATGGACACATAGTTCTGTTATGTCACGAAGTGGAAGTTGAGAAATGTCTCCTTTCCCCATCATGTTTAAAATATCTATCCATTCATCTCTAATGGCTTTTAATATGAGGGCTTTCAAGGTTTCATCATCTAAGTTGCTAATCTTTGCTCTTTTCAAGTTGTATTGAAATCTTTCAAGTAAGTCTTCCAAATTTTCATCTTCTTTTTGCATCATTTTGAATACCTCATCCTTGTGATTGGTGGGCATACAATAGTCCAAGTATCTATCCAAAAATGTTTGTTTCATATTATTCCAAGTCCTAATAGATTGAGTGGCTAATCCCATGAACCATTTCAAAGCAGCTCCCTTCAATGTTGAAGGAAACAGTTTGATTTTTTGAGAGTCTTCCATATAGTCATAGGTTCGACACACGACTTCAAACTCAAACAAAAATGTTTCAGGATCCTCACTTCGCAATCCATAAAAGTTGGGGAGGACAGATGGTGAGATATTTTTCATTGTTGTATGAGTTTCCTCATCAACTATAGGGAATCCAAACAAGTTGTCTCCTTCCCTATTTCTTCCATTATTATCTTCACCATTGTTGTCTCCATTGTTTCCTCCTCCTCTACCTCTACCACTACCTCCAAATCCATCTATTATTTCCTCTGCCATGATAGTTTCTTTAGAGTCCTTAAATTCCTCTGGTTCTTCTATCAAGGGAGGATGAGAGGGAGTCTCTTCCTTTTATAAATGAGATTTAGTAGGTGGTATAGGAGAATCCTCTAATTCAGCTGCTCCTTGAATTCCAAAAATCTTAAGGCTAGGGGTAGATGGTGGTGAATCTTGTCTATGCCTTGAAGAAGATGGAGTTGTGAAAATCGAACTCTTGGCTTTAGCTATAAACCTTCCCCTATAATCTCTTGCTCTATGCATGTCATTTTTTTAATTTTTTTTAATTTGGGCTAATAATTCTCTTTCTGATCTTCCAGGTCACACTAGGTGCAAGAAGAGAGCATATTTAAGAAATTACTAAACCAATAACTCTCTTTTCTGATCCTCCAGATCACACTAGGTGCAAGAGGAGAGCATACTTCAAGAAGTTATCAAGTTTTCCCTTCTTTTATTATTTTGTTTTTGTTTTTTTTTTAAGAAATTGGCTACCTAGTTACACTTCCCCGGCAACAACGCCAAAATGTTTGGTCAATTTAGTGTGTCCTAAATTGCTACATTAATTTATCAATCCGGGATTCGTAAGTTGATGAAGTGTGGCGCACTATATGTGCAAGATAACCTATTTCTTACCTTTTTGTCATTTTTGGTTTTCTAATGTGAGATGGAAATTCTAAAATAAAAACAAGTATGGTTATGATTGTTCAAGGCAATGATATCCTTTATAATGATTTACCAACTTCAAACTTAAAAGGAATTTGAAACATACAATGACAAAACTAAAAGAAAATGAAAATGTGCTGCTAACCTAGTAAATCAAACAATGAACTATTGAGCATGAAAACCAAACTATCCTTGCTGTTGTCTAAATACAAAAGAAACTATGCTTAAAGAAATCCAGAATTGCAACAAAGTAAATCTAAATCAAATTACATCAACTTATATTCTGATCCCTCGCCATTAGTCCAGCTATGGCTTTCGGAGGTAACCATAAACAACTTGAGCAATCTGATATCTAATTTGTAGAAAAAGAAACTAATATCAAACTACACACTCATACTTCAATCCCTCACCATCAGTCCAGCTGTGGCTTTCGGAGGTAACTGAAAATGACATAAGCAATTTAATATATCTAACTTGCAGAAAGTAAACTAATATCAAACTACACACTCATACTTCAATCCCTCACCATCAGTCCAGCTGTGGCTTTTGGAGGTAACTAAAAATGACATGAGCAATTTAATATATCTAACTTGCAGAAAGTAAACTAATATCAAACTACACACTCATACTTCAATCCCTCACCATCAGTCCAGCTGTGGCTTTCGGAGGTAACTGAAAATGACATGAGCAATTTAATATATCTAAATCTAACTATAGAAACAAATGTGCAAGACTGAAATAAACAAAGCAGTACTGAAATTAAACAAAACTAAGAAAAATAAATTAGCAGCAGAACAATATTGATTCCATGTCGTTAGTCAAAAGATATGCAAATGCCCGGGCTGCCTATTTGTAATCTGAAACAAGAACACTGATCAGTTAACAACAACATAAAACATGAAAGATTATGGACAAAAGTAAAATGTAAAGCATGAAAGATTATGAACAGAGATGAAGCATAAATACCATGAAAGATGCAATATATAAACATGTGAATGACTTATGGCACAATGAACTTAAAGAAATAAAACAAGAAACTATACAGTAATGCACAAAACCTCAGTGTGTGCAGGGGCCCTCTGCACAGACCTCGGGCAATAGCCGTCAAATACGAATTACGCTTGGAAACAGAGTCTTCTTATATATTAAAATGCAGTCATAACAGAGAAATGATATTACAGCACAGTGGCAACGCAATTACATTACAGAGCTATATGGAGGCTAACTATTATGCGTATGAAAACACGTTATTTATAACAAAGGTGATATAACTAATTCCCTAAAGTTTGTGCTGATAGAGACACGGGAACCATCACGTCCAGAGATCCAGCATCATGGCCGCGGTGAGGAGTAAATCTATGAAGAGTGGATGTTGGATTTGGCTTATGGAGCCGTGTACAGGTGTTGATGTGTCTCTCGTAAATTAGAAACGGTCATACAAATCTTCACGTGATGAGAAACAGAGTTTTGTCACCGTGGGACTCTACGGTTGACTTCCACTTGGCCACCTTTGACCACAGCCTCCTTAGGTGAATTTGCCCGAGCCAATAGGACACGATCCATGTCCACATCATTTCTGACTTGCCCATGTGGCTCGAATTGCCTGAAGACACCTGCAACATAGACTTTCACAAAATGGCTACGGAAAGTTGCAGCAGCTGCGGAAAGTGGCAAGATTCCGCAGCTAAATGAGCAAAAATCTAAATCAAACAACAGACACAAAACATAGTTAAAAACCATTTTAGATGCTCTTTTACAATAAATATGCAATGATATTGACAACTTAGAAGGTTCAGGTGAATGAAAAAGGTCTAGAAAGGTGTATAGGAAAGATGCAGATTTGAGACTCAACAAGGACCATCAAGGAATATCTGATCAGGTGGAGGAACCTTCCAGATGAAGATGGCACTTGGGAGGGGGAGAAGATCCTGCAACATCCATCCTTGTAGTTACTTGAGGACAAACACCATTTTGGCGGGGAGGACTATAATATTCCCAATTAAGAGACAGCTAATTGGAATATTCATTTTTGATTAATTTTTGCCTTTCTAAAGTTTAGCAGGAAATAAAGGGGTGAGGGGACCCATAAATCAACATTAGAATAAAAAACTTTCCTAAAGTCAATAAGCAAACTAATTAAAAATCAAAGTGGGACTCGTGAGGCCAAGTGACAGAGCAGGAGAGGAGGCAGCTGGGACAGTGCAGCGGCAGCGTGGGGCCAGGCAGCGCAGTGCAACTAGGGGACAACGTGGCAAAAGAGATAACGCAGCATTAGTGGGCCCAAGGGAATGTGGAGGTTCACTATCATAAAAAGGGATGAAGGCAACCTTTCTCATTCATTCATACATCTTCTAATTTTTTGTCTGTCAAGACTACAGCACGCTTAAGCTGTTTAGCTAAGTTTGCAGTGTTCTTTAGTACGCGAGTGTCTCCGAGCAGAGATACCAATCTCGTCATCGGGGGACTTCGAGTGCCCACTCAGGAGAGGAGCCACATCTTCAGTTTTTGAGAGCAGCATTGTTGTATCAGCCACCAGGATTACACAGTCATTCCCAGGGCAGTGTAGTCACTCAGAGGATTACGCAATATAGGAGGAGGACAGCTCCGGAATAGGAGAAATCTTGTGGGATTTCAGTTCGGAGGCTTGTGAGGGGATCAACCCTTCCATATCTAAGTTCTTTGGGTAGTTGGAGGCCTTTCCTTCCAGCATTTCATCACAGAGGCCAACGTACCTAGCAAAAGTGTGTAGTCATCCCAAGAGGGTGATTTTCTGGGGTCAGCCATTCTGGAATTCCTTCGTGGGTTATTTCGGGTTTTTTGAGGAGAGTCTGGGGTTTGAGTTTCAGAATTTTTTGAGTAGTGGAGCAGCCTTATCTCACAATTCCTTTCCTGCCAGCAGCAGCATTTCCAACAGGACTGCGCAGTGGAAAAGCAATGTAGAGCAGAGATTGAGCAGACTTTCTGAGTGAGGAAGAAGGGATCATTTCATCCTACCTAGAGTAGGCCAAGGTGCTATCTTTTTTAGCACTCTTTGTACTTATCCCTCATTTTAGAAAATATAATAAAATGCCTCAGTTGTTCTGAATTATTTGTCGTGTTTTCTGTGCATGCTTCTATTTGTTGTAGTTTTTGTTAATGTTGTTGTCTATATCCCGTCTGGCATATTACATTCTTCTTCTTTTTTGTCTTCCTTTGAGATAGGAAGATCCTTGAATTTCCTTGATAGGTTTCAGTATATCCCACAAACGTTCCCTTCTTCCCAGTAGCATCCAACTTTCTCCTCTTTTCTTTTGGCACATGAAAATAAATGGGACTTCCAAAAATTCTAAAATGAGAGACGTTGGGCTTCTTGCCAGAGAAGACTTCTTTGGGAGGTTTGGAGTCCAATGCAGAATGTGGGCATCTATTTTAAATATACACAATGGTATTTGCAGCTTCTCCCCATAGAAACTTTGGAAGACCTTGGTCATAAAGCATGGCACGGGCAACTTCCAAAATGGTTCTATTCTTCCTTTCAGCAACACCATTTTGTTCGGGAGTATACACAGTGGTGGTCTCCCTCTTAATGCCAACTTCCCTGCAATAGTCGTTGAATTCATTCGACTCATACATGGTTCCATTATCGATCCTCAAAATTTGGATCTTATTTCTTGTTTGATTTTCAACCAAGGCCTTGAAGGTACGAAACCACTTGAATGCTTCGTCCTTCTTCTTCAAAAATAATATCCAAGTCTTGCGGGAGAAGTCACCTATAAAAGTGATATAATATAAGCATCCTCCCAAGGATGTTACGGGCAACATACCAGATAGATCAGAATGTATCGCAACATACCAGATAGATTAAAATGTATCAATTGCAAAATATCATATGTCTTTGTGACACTTGAGGGGAATGGTCCCCTTGTATGCTTTCCTTTGGCACAACCCTGAGATACACCTTCATGATCATCTTTGAAATTGGGCTAACCTGTCACCACTTTCCTTGCTTCGGGAAGGGCTTTGTAATGAAGGTATGCAAACCTCCGGTGCCATAGCTCAGATTGAAGAGTTGTGACACATGTAATGGCCCCCAACGGACTCTCCAGCTTGATAGAGTGTAGAAACTCTAAAACCAAGAGTGAACGCTTCTTTGAAGTTCCTCTTCCAAATGCGTACCTTTCCATCGATGAATGCCACCTTGAATCCTTTGTTTTCCATTGCCGAGATAGACACTAGATTCTTCTTCAAGTCAGGTACGTACAACACATCTTGCAAGCGGAGGACTTGACCTTGATTTAGATGAAAGGTCACAGTCCCTGACCTTTCACGGGATAGGTGGCATTATCTCCAAGGATAATTTCCAAATTAGTATCCTTTTCAATCAAATTAGAGAGGGATTCCATATATCCAGTGAAATGCCTTGAGGCACCACTATCAATCAACCAATTGTCCAAACTCTACAATGTCGGAAGGAGATGCAACAGAGAGGGCATATATAAGAATATATTCATTTTTCCTATCAACAACATTAGATTCATCATACTTGGAATTCCTTGACCTCTTGAAAGGCTAACCATTTACACTTCGATTAGAGGGAGCCTTCCTCTTTCCTTTGAACCTGGTGTTCCTTTGATTTCCATTCCTCCCGAAGTTGTTGTTGTCATCATCTCCGGAAGAGTCCCTTCTATTAGGGCACTCTCTTGCATACTGACCAAATTTGTTTCAAGTGTAACATCTTCCTTTTCTTCCTTTGGGACCCACTCTTCCATGACTTTGATTTCTTGGACCAGCATTGTTCCTCTTCATTGCATGAGTGGTGAAGGCAATAGGGTCACTTCCATTCCCATTAGAGGGATGGTCTCTCTCCATCATCCTTGTCTCCTCTTGAGTGCCAACAATTCATCAAAATAAGGAATCACATTATTATTAATAATAGTAGTATTGAATACATAGGGATTCCTCCAAGAGCAATGAGAGTGAGATCTCGGTCAACTATGGCTTCTCCAATAGCTAAGAGATCATTCTTGATTCCGGTGATCCTCATGAAATATGATTGGATGGATTCCCATTTTCCCTTCTTGATCTCCTTCAGCTTTTTCTTCAAAAATATAATTTGATTAGCATTGCTAGCCCTAAACATGCTAACCAACTTATCATACATCTCTTTAGATGTACCCAGCTCGAATATATAAGCAACCAAGTGCTTATGAATAGAATCCCTGATGATCTTCTTCACCTTGAATTCTCCTTTATTGTACTTTTTCTTAGTGGCAGCCATTGCATTTGATGGTGGCTCATTGATCTTCCCCTGCACATAATCCATAACATGGTCTTTCAATGTCAAATCCAAAGACATTTTCCAAACATGATAATCAGACTTATCAATCATATTATCATCAGATTTGAAACCTTTGTATGATGAAGAGGCAATTGATTCCGGTCCTTGATTATTCGACTTATTCGGTGATTGCTTTTCACTCTTGCTTGGGCTTTGTATTCACCTTAGCTCTAATATCAAGTTAATTTTAGACAACCATGGTATGTTTTATGCAATGCAGTTTAATTCAATCTTTCTTATTAGGCTAATTCAGATTTGCAATCACATAACCATTGAAAATAAATGCTGATAGACTTAAAATTAAATTGACAAAAGACAAGGCAATACAAGATACAAGAATTTGTAAGTCTTCTTATTTAACAAAGATAGAGAAATTTTTTTGTTACAACAGTCAACAGGATGCCCTAGCCAGCGAAGACTTTGCTGTTCAAACCAACCCTTCAACCTCCAAATAGGTTTAGTCAAACTCGGTCAAAATAATTCTTCCTTGAAGGTCAAAATCACCCCAAAATCCAGTCCACAAAACAGTCAATGCACCAGTCAAATTTGTAGTCAAATCAGTCAAAGTTGTGGTCAAAGGTCAACGTTTGACCTCGATTTATGTGCCCTCCAATGCAGCCTTCCAAGATCGGATTCCCTTAGCAGAAAATGTAGTTAAACAGCAAAGTTTGACCCACGATCAATGCTCCAGGAAAAGCCCTAAAACAGTATGAAATCTTCTACTGTTGTTTCACATGTGTGGAGGAGAGAGAAAGCCTCTTAGGCTTGTATGAACCAATCAGATGAGAGAGAGATGTGTGAGATGAGTTGATGATGAAATGAGCATCGTGTCTCTCCAATTTATATCCATGACTGGGGGTGAGTAACACATCATTTGGGGCTTGTGAGCCTACATTACAAACCTGGCCGACCTTGACAATTTGCACGTGTGGAAAATAAATTCAAAATATAAGTTTTGCTCATCCAAACACGAATATCTTTAGATCAATCTTGCACCTCTCCAAAAGAGGAATCCAACAAAAATATCATCTCCATCATATGAGCAATGCAACATGGAGTTTGGACCTAGTTTCCCAAAATTAACGCAACAACCCCTTGCATCCACTAGATAGCTTGTTGTGCCACCATTCTCTGCCACCTAAGCCTGCCATTGTGTGCCCTCGCCCATATGTTATGATTGTACGTTTGAAGGTGGGCCTTCTAGCCTCGAAGGTATGACTTTTCATGATGTATTTGGGTGTTTATTCTGGCTTTTCTTCGGCACATTTGGACATGTATTAGTGGGGGTATTGGCGGAAATAATGGGCTTGGACTATACTCTTGTTCGCTTGTCTAAACCTAGGGTTTAATCTTGTATCCTAGTCCCATGGGATCTTATCTATTGGCTATTAGCTTTAGGAGTGGCACTACATTGGAAACCCTAATTTTGGATGTGTGGTCGCCATATTATTTCACTCTCCTCCACTCATTACAAGCCCTTTCCGCATTTTTCCCATTTAGGTCCACTTTTGTACATTGGGTCCACAAGGTGATAGCATCCCCCTTCCCTTGTCCACACTTTGGGTCGGTCCTGGAACAATGCCTTAGAGGTTGATGCAACTAAAAAGAAAGATAAAAGCATAATCTGGCTACTTACAATAGGAAATGTACCTAAGTTGCACGAAACGGGGAAACGGAAACGAGTTTCCGAAACGGGAAGCGAAGCGAAACGCGACCTCCCCAAATTTTGGAAACGGGGAAACGCAGTATATATATATATATATATATATATATATATATATATATATAATTTAACTTTATATTAGAATTTAGGACATTTAAGAAATATTATGTGAAATCATAAAAGTTAAAAACATACATGATACATGATAAATTCAAAGCATAAACTATTACAAGTTACAACACATTTACTCATGAATGATAACAGACATAATGGAAATAGCAATCTCGGAATATCGGATTGGTGCTCTTGATTAAATATGAGTTCCATACCCTAATACATGACAAAATACAATGAAAACATTGCAATCACCCACCCCTGAAATCCTGAAAAACTGATAAGTCTGCTGGATTTTGAATGAGATCTAAAATTCTACTTTCTCCATATGAAATCCAATGAGGTCGAAACCACTCTCAAACATCCCGAGTCATTTCATGGTAATGTTAAAAATTTAAGTAAAAGGATGAAAATGAAGATTAAGGAGAATGTCACTTTTACTTTAAGAATTTAACATTACCATGAATCACATATAAATACTAGGGCCATAGGCTTTAAAAATCCATCTACAAGCATCCATAAATGATTACAATAATGTTTAAAAGCACGAAAACCGAAAAAAACAAAAAAAAAACCAAGTTAAATCGCTTTAAAGGCAAGGAAACGCGGCCGTACGGCCTGGAAACGCGTTTCCAGCCGTATTGGCAACGTTTCCCGTACGGGAAACGTGCCAGTACGGCCGGAAACGCGTTTCCAGGCCGTACGGTACGCGTTTCCGCGTTTCCGTATCGTTTCCGTACGGAAACGGACCCCTTGCCAGCGTTTCCTGCAACTTAGAAATGTACCACAATATTCAAAAGATGGTTGGGACATAAAAATTTAGCACGTGGGAAAAAACCAAACATGAACTCTACCCCCTATCCCTATGGCCATCACCCTAGTTCCTAGGTCCCCTATGAGTGCCCCTTGCATCATTAAGGAATCCATGATTGTCCCAACCCCTAGTGGGCGATGAACTGACCAACCTAAAGGGGGTAATAATTGCTGCATCATACACAGCATGCTCTCATCCTGGTGGGCTAGATGCAGGTGTTAGAGATAAGCTTTCAAATTTTGAAACTATTGCTTCAACATCGGGTGGAACTTCTTCTCGGTTTTTCTTTGGAGTATTAGTCATCAACCTCCAAATTTTGTTACACAAAATTAGAAATACATTAAAACCTAGTTCATAACCTTTTCATTAAATGACTCAATATTTAATGATCTTAGGATAGGTATGTAAGCTCAGTAAATAGGGTTTTGTTCGGTGTTTATGTGCTAGATAGGAATAACAGTAAGGAGACTAGTTCTAGGGTTTGAGATTTGAATTCAAGATCAATTTGCAGAGGATATGGATGAGGCCAGGTAGGTAGCTTGAAAACATGTTTAGTTTGTCATTGTGTATAGGATGAAATGACAGAAAATTTGAATGAGCACTGAGGTGAATTGATTCATTTATAAGAACATAGACACATAATGTAAAACTTGTCTAAGGCAGAGCATGAACATACATGATTTCTGCTAATAAACTTACAAGATAAACACATGGAAGCATGTATCTGAAAGAGGAAAAACATTATCATTGAACATGATTAGATAAACATACATAGAAAGAACAAATGCTCCAATGCATACCACAGGATTCTCAACACAAGTTCTGCAAGACTACCTTTGATTTCATTCCAAAAGGTTGTACAATAGCTCCACTTGAAAATAAGACTTTCCAACCCAAAAAAAGACTAAAGAGGGTCTTCTTATAGAAAATATGACCAATGACACCTCATAGGGTCGAAATGCCATCCGAAATGCATCATAATTACATGAGATGAGTCACTTCCTAGATTCTAGGGAGGTTAGAAACCATTCCCTAAAATTCAGCTATGAACTAGGAGTGTGTGTCCTCCACATTAAATTACATGTTCCCTCATGATAAGAGGAAAAAACCAACTCACTTACCCTAATGCCAGCTCAAAGGAGAGCAAAACCTCGAAAATATGACTTTTTAGGGGCTTGACAAGTGTCATGAGGAATCCTATGCAGATGCATAACACTTTCTGACAAATGTGTAACAAGATTTTACAGATGTGTAACAGAAATTTGCATCCAATTTTGAGGCACTTTTAGGAGTCCAAATCTAATTCTGGAAGATAGGTCAACTAGCCCTCTGTGTCTAGTTTCCAGAACATATTGAATTTTGAAAAACAAAGCACGGGAAGGCCTCCAAAAGTTAATTCTCCCAAGCTTACTCCAGATGCGTAACAAGGCCTCCAAAAAAGTGGCAAAAGCATAGAAAATGGGTGGTTTTTTGGCCTTTTCCACAAAATTAGAGCTTTTCATGCAAAAAGAGTTCCTGATCTGTGATGTACTCATCAAAATGCATCCAACCATATAAGTCATTCATCATTTGGATGCCCCTAAAACAAGCATAACAAATCCTTGTTATGCATCTTTGCGGAGAGAATTTCCAGATTTGTGCAAAAATCACAAAAAACACCAAAATTCTTCAAAACTTCTCAAAATTGGTTTTGTAGCACTTGAGTGATGGGATAAACTTCCAAGGAAGCTTTAGCCAAGGAATCTAAGCTATCCTTCTCTTTAAGCTTCATTTGAGTTTATTTTAGCTTTTTTCTTTAGCTGTTTTAGCCTTATTTGTGAAATTCTGTTCCTGGCACAATAATGATTTGCCATGTGTCTTTGGAGGTTATTGTCTCTCTTGGCTCTCTTCAAGAGCTTCCCCAAATATTCATTTACCCTTCCCAACCAGTACTCTTTGGCTTGGCTGATCTCCATGGCTATAAGCTCATCAAAAGTCAATTGTTCAGGTGGATGAGCTGACTGTTTTTCTAACTCCAGTGCCCTCTTGTCTTTAATCTTCTTAGCTGTGTTTTAGTCTCCATGTCCTGCATTTGAATAACATCTATGATTTTCTTGACTTTACCTTTATCTACCTCTAGGTTTGGCTTAGGTTTGATTTTCATCCGCTGCTTCACCTTCAATTACCAATTCTCTTGCTATAGTAGGGATTCCATGGCATTAGTCTTGAATAATTTGAACTTAAGCTCTGCAATCTCTGCATCTTTCTCTTTAATGACCTCCTCAGCTGATTTGACCTCAACTTACTCTACCACCTCAACCTTCAATGGCACTGGTTCACTATGTTGGTGCAAAGGTGTTTCATCTTGATGCATGAGAGGCTGCTCCTCTATTTCACTTTGCTCAGCAATAGTGTTAAGTGTAGGTACACTTTTGATAGATTGGGCACAACGACTTGTCTCTTTCCCTTCTCATAGGTGTGAATGACCTCAAAAACCCTAGGAGTCTTTGAAATTTGAGTTTGCATGCTAGAAGAGCCAACTTTCATTGGTTGTGGTGACAGTGATGGTGATGGTGTGCTATGCATGACAAGAGGACTAGTGGTGGGCGCTGCTGCTACTCTCTCCATGAAGGCTTTCCAAGTCATGTTGATGGCTGAAAGGTGATGCAACACAATGAGTTTGACCATACCATGGTGGAAAAGACTTTGGTAGTGATCTTGGTTTTTACTCTGAATCTTCTCAGTCATTCTAAGCAAGCTTTTGTACAAGTAATGTGGCAGGTCAAGTGATTTGGTAGAGGTAAAATCCATCAACAACCTGATATGGTACCTATACAACCTGAAAAATCTCCCTTCACATGTGAAATACTTCATTATTAACCTCATCAAAGGAGCATATTTGTCAAGGATGTGTCTGAAAGGGAAGATGTACTCAGGTTTCTCTCTAACATGGGGTTTGACAAACATTTTGTAATCTTCAAGGTCTATGTCCACGCCCTTAAACCACTTCTGCCCATGACTAGGTATACTAGATGCTGAAGAAATCACATACGCTGATAGGTTAAACTCCACACCTACAATGATGGCCTTTCCCATATTGATATTAGAGGAAATTAAGCTTGTAAGTTGAAGATGATATCCTCCCTCCATAATCTTCTCATAGAACCTCAAACATCTAGTCCTCTCAAAGCATCTTTTGGCCAAGGGTGAAGCATTGATTTCTTGCATGGTGTAGGGATCAAATCTTATGTGGTACCAACCCTTGAGGATTTTCTTTTCACTCTCCATAATGTCTATAAGTGAAAATATGAAACCCTAGTGTGTATATGAAATGAGTATGTGTAGTGCAATTTGGAAAAACATAGTATAGAGATGGGGTAGGCTTAGAGGGTGAGATGAAGGGTTTTGAAGCCAAGGAAAATTCTGAAAAAAAATTCAGGAGGTAGGCTCGGATGTTGGCTCCATGATATGAATGAAATTAGGTGAAGTGGATGTGATAAATCATAAAAGTGCTAAAATGAGGGAAACATAGGAATTTCCCAGTTTAACAATAGAAAATTGGCAAGAAATTAGGGTTTTGTGGAAATGATTCTTAGGAAGGGTATGGATGGTGAGGAATGATAGTATAATGTATGTGGGAGGTGTATGATAGTGTTAGATGAGAGGGTTAGGATTTAGTGTAGAGAACCCACTCCATGATAGGAAAAACATGAGAATGTATTGGGAGAGGAGGTAAGCAAAAGAATCAATGAGCTACCTTGCAAAATGACTTTGAGAGGATGTTAGAATGTCCACTTACTATTGTATAGGCTTTAGAAACCCTGTGCCATGATCCTTCAACTTATTTGAGTGATTTGGGTACCAAAAACCCAATGCGTAGCAGCTCTTCCAGATGCGTAACACAATCTACAAAAGAATCAATGAGCTGCCTTGTGAAATGACTTTGAGAGGATGTTAGAATGTCCACTCACTGTTGTATAGGCTTTAGAAACCCTGTGCCGTGATCCTTCAACTTATTTGAGCAATTTGGATACCAAATGTTGAAATTTGGTTACCGGAGGACAGGTGGTTCCCTAAGGCTTTGATCTTTGGCCTAGGGAAAAGTGTCCAAAAGAATTTAATTTTTCTCCTAAAGTAACTTTATAAAGTTATAAAGTCAAATCTAATTTAAAAGTGACTTTAAGTGATAAAGTTACTAAAGTCTAATTTTAAAGTGACTTTAATAAAGCCAATGTAAAATTAGAAAGGAAAAGTGACTTTGGAAATAAATGACTAAGTGGGTCTTTATTAAAGTGGGGTGAATTAAAAAAATAGAAAGTGAGATTGCATTTAATCTCAACCCTAGATCTCAATATATTTCAGCCATTGGATTTAGGGATTCCCCAAAAGTCACTTAGGGTCAGGTTAAAGGAGAAAAAGGTCATTCATTCTTTCATGAGCAGATTGAGAGAGGAGAAGGAGAGCTGGAGACTTTTTCTGAAGAGAGCTTGAGAAGGTGAAGGAGAGGCAAACCTAGCAAATCCGTACATCAGCAAGGAGGGCACGATTTTCGAGGCAATAAGAGGCTGCACGAATATCGAGGCAGCAAGGTCGTACAACAACACGAAAACTGAGACAACAGTCCATACAGCAGTCTGTACAGCTATTTTGTGGCACGTTTTTCGAGGAGAAAGGCAGCACGGTTTTTGAGGAAAAGTACAGCAACAAAGGGCTCGATTTCCAAGGTTGCTGGGCACACTTTTCGAGGTAGCCAGCACAGTTTTCGAGAAAGGCAGTTTGCTGTAATAAATTTCTGTTTTGAGTATTTCGCTGTTTTGGCACGTTTTCCAAGGCGGAGGCAAGCACGGAAAACCAGATAAGTCTGTAATTAGTTTGTTGGAATTTTTCTTGTATATTTCACCTCTCTGTAAAAGCATTTTCCAGAAATAAGGAGCTTTCAAACTGGTTTTCCCTAAGAGTTGTAGGGGGTTTTTCCAGGGTCATGTTGACCAAAAATATCAGTGTTTAAATATGTTGAATCGCTGTTTTAAGCTTGCTGATTTTTATTTCTGCATTTTCCAGCATTCTGTAAATTTTCCAGAATTTGTGTTTTCAGCAAAAATTATTTTTCTGTTGTTGAATGTAAGGATATGGGAATGGGTATTTAACTAAAAAGAGAAATAAGGTGAAACTGAAAACTGGGGTGGGAAACAAGAAATTTCTACATGGTATCAGAGCTTGAGTGCTGAAAGTGCAGTTTGGGACAGCAAGAAGAAAAATACAGTCTGCTGATTTTTCACTCAAAAAATTCCAGCAAGCTGATTTTTCATAAACAGAATTTTTATCTTTACTACAGCAGTGTTATTTTTCAGTTTTAGGACAGCAGGATGTCATTGGGATTGAGGGTGGAGGATAGGTTGGATGGGCATACCAATTACAGCGTTTGGAAGGAGAGAATGCAGAGTATCTTTGAGGAGGCAGAAGTCTGGGATATCGTGGTTCATACCCAACAACAGCCTTTAATGTGCCTACTGATGCTGTTCAGTTGGCAACATATAATAGAAAGAACAACAAGGGTAAGAGACTGATTCTAGACGGAATCAAAGACCATTGCATTCCTCATGTGAGAGGAAAGAGAAATGCTCATGAGATGTGGACAGCATTGTCCAATTTCTACCAAAGTACCAATGAGAACCGGAAAATGGTCCTGAAGGAGAAGCTGAAAACCATTAAGATGGGTAAGACTGATAGTGCAGCTGGATATCTCACAAAGATTATTAATGTGAGAGATGAGTTGGCAGTGATTGGAGAGGTCATTCCACCCACTGAGTTGGTGCGGATTGTAGTGAATGGCCTCCCCAGTTCATGGATGAACTTTGCTGATGGGGTTTGTGCACGTGAGACCCTTCCCACATGGGAGAGGTTTTGGGATGATTGCATTCAGACAGAGATCAGGAAAGGTCAGCTTGGGGCAGCCAAGCCAGTTGAGCAGGATGAGGATGTAGCACTGTTGGCAGGACGCAAGAAAGGCAAAGGGAAGAAGCAGGCTTCCACAAGCAATGGTGAAGGCAAAGGTAAAGGTAAAAAGGGTAACACACAGAAGGACTATTTCAAGGTGAATTGTTGGAATTGTCAGAAGATGGGACACTATGCAGTTGTGTGTCCGGAGAAGAAGAAGAAGAAGGGGAAGAACCAGAGCATGGCAGCTTCAGCAGAGGTTGAGGACTTTTCAGATCGCTTTGACCGGGAGTTTGGGTTCATTGCGTGTGAGTCTTCTAGTGCAGGATTATCTGCCATAGAGGTTCAGAGGGAGCATGCATTTCCCTCGATTAGCGGAGCATCTTCGGGTATCTGGTATGTGGACAGTGGGGCTTCACGTCACATGACAAGAGTCCGTGAGTACTTCTCAGAGCTTTCAGAGAGTGGCACTGATATAGAGGTAGTACTCGGTGATGACAGAGTTGTTAGAGCAGTCGGTGTGGGAACACTGACATTTCATAGGGAACCCAAACCTCCCTTGAAGGTGTCAGATGTTCTTTATGTGCCAGGGATGAGGAAGAACCTCATATCCGTCTCAGCTTTGGAGGATAGAGGATATGAGGTACTGTTCAGGGGAGGATAGGTGTTGATGTATCCCAGGGGCACTCCAGCTGATTCAACTAGAGTGATAGGTGTACGCCATGCAAAGGTGTACAAGTTTGCATTTCAGCCCCTTTTGGCATTGAGCAGTAGCACCGACAGCAAAGGTAGCTGTTCTGAGCTGTGTGAGATTTGGCACTGCAGGATGGGGCACATGTATCATGGAGCCTTGAGGACTTTGCGGGAGATCACTTTAGGTGTGCCAGATTTCAGTACTGATCACTTTGATACTTGCAGAGGATGTGCGATGGGCAAGTTTGCCAAATCCCCTTTTCCCAGCAGTGACAGCAGAGCGACTGGGATACTTGATTTGATTCATTCCGATGTGAGCGGTCTGATGTCTCATGTTTCCTTGAGTGGATATGAGTACTATGTGTTATTCATTGATGATCACTCCAGGAGGACCTGGATTTATTTCTTGAAGACCAAGAGTGAGGTCTTCAAGCGGTTTCAGGAGTTCAGAGCTCTTGTGGAGACACAGACAGGTCGGAAGATCAAGTCCCTGAGGTCAGACAATGGGGGAAAGTACACCCTTGGAGAGTTTGTTGACTATTGTGCGGAGGCAGGCATTAGGAGGGAGCTCACTGTTCCTTACAACCCCCAGCAGAACGGGGTTGCGGAGAGGAAGAACAGATTCATCGGAGGGGCTGCCAAAGCCATGTTACATGATCAGGGGTTGCCATTGTTTTTGTGGGCAGAGGCCTGCAACACTGTTGTTTATTTGCAGAACAGGAGTCTGCATCGTGCCTTGGGGCACATGACTCCGGAGGAGGCTTTTTCTGGGAAGAAGCCTAATATTGGTCATCTTCGTATCTTTGAGTGTATTACATACTCCTACATACCCAAGGAGAAGAGGACCAAACTAGAGCCCACCGCAGAGAAGGGTATCTTTGTGGGCTACAGTGAGACCTCAAAGGCCTTTCGGATTTACATTCCTGCGCAGAGGAAAGTTGTTGTCAGGCGGGATGTGAAGTTTGAGGAGGACAGGGCCTTTAGGAGGTCACGGGAGTTAGAGTATCTGGATCAGCCAGACCCTCAGCAGCAGTTGAGTCAGTCACAGGGATCCAGTGGGCAGGGATCAGGAGGATCCGGAGGTACATCTATGACGATGTTTGGTCCATCAGTGAGCAGTGGCTCGCAGAGTCAGAGGGGTGGTGCTTCGGGCAGCATGCAGAGCAGTCCACAGAGTAGTTCACTAGGGAGTCCACTGATGGATAGTTCACACGGTACTTCAGCGTCTACAGGTTCAGGTGCAGGCAGGAGGACAGCAGACAGACAGTCAGGAGTTCAGGCTCCTGATGATGATGAGGAGGAGGAGTTTCATTCTCCAATGGGAGAAGTATGCTCAGGGAAGAGGAAGCCCAAGTGGCTTCAGGACACCTTGAGAGAGGCCACATCTGTTGCTGGGCCTAAGAGGTCAGTCAGAGAGAGCAGACCACCTGAGACGTTTTGTTGCTATATGGCAATGGCTACCAGCATCCTTGACTCTGAGCCTTCTAGCTATGAGGAGGTAGCTAGCCAGCAGGTCTGGAGAGAGGCCATGCAGGAGGAGTATTCTTCTATCATGAAGAATGATGTTTGGGAGGTGGTGTCGAGGCCTGAGGGCAAATCTGTGGTTACTTCCAGATGGCTTTACAAGGTAAAGCATGCTGCAGATGGCAGCATTGAGAAATTCAAAGCGAGGTTTGTGGCTAGAGGGTTCTCCTAGGTAGAGGGAGTTGATTATGAGGAGACCTTCGCTCCCGTGGCTCGATATACTTTGATCCGCTCCATTATATCGATAGCAGCAGAGATGGGTTGGAAGATCCACCAGATGGATGTGAAGACCACATTTCTCAATGGCTTCATACAAGAGGAGGTGTACATTGAGCAGCCACAGGGCTTTGAGGTGCATGGGAAGGAGTCCCATGTGTGCAGATTGAAGAAGGCCCTTTATGGCCTGAAGCAAGCTCCTAGAGCTTGGTACTCCAGGATAGATACATACTTGCAGGGGATGGGTTTCACAAAGAGGGAGGCAGATCCGAACCTTTACTATATTGTGATAGGTGAGGAGCCTCTCATTCTGGTGTTGTATATGGATGACTTGGTCATTACGGGTGCAGAGAGACTCATAGAGCATTGCAAGAGAGATCTTGTGGCGGAGTTTGAGATGAAGGACATCGGCTTGATGCATTACTTTTTGGGTTTGGAGGTGTGGCAGGAGGAGGGGCATTTCATCCTGGGGCAGGGGAAGTATATTGTGGACATCCTTGGCAGATTCCACATGGAGGATTGTAAACCCATGTCGACACCGATGATCACCAACTGGAAGAAGCTTCATGCTTCTGATTCCGAGTTGGTGGATCCCACATTGTACAGACAGCTGATTGGTTCCTTGATGTATTTGGTCAACACTAGACCAGATATTTGTTTTGCAGTCAACACAATGAGTCAGTTTATGTGTGAGCCTAGGAAGGTTCATTGGGTGGCTGCAAAACACATTTTGCGATACTTGCAGGGGACAGTGGATTATGGTCTGGACTACAGGCAGGGGGATGGAGTGAGATTGGCAGGTTACACTGATTCTGATTGGGTAGGTTGTGCTTCTGATAGGAAGAGCACTTCAGGGTGCTGTTTTGGGTTGGGTTCGGCAGTGGTGTCATGGTTCAGCCGGAAGCAGCAGTCAGTAGCATTGAGTTCAGCGGAAGCAGAGTATATGGCAGCCAGTCTAGCTAGTCGTGAGGCCATCTGGCTTCGCAAGATGTTGTTTGGCTTATTTGGTCAGCCGTTGAGACCTTCAGTGATTTACTGTGATAATCAGAGTTGCATTAAACTCACGGAGAATCCAGTATTTCATGACAGGTCAAAGCATATCGGGATCAAATATCATTTCATCGGAGACTATGTTCAGAAAGGAGCTGTGAAGCTTGAGTATATTCCCACTGATGAGCAGGTTGCAGATATTCTTACCAAAGCCTTACCACGGGGCAAGCATGTCTACTTCAGACACAAGATGGGTGTGGTGAGGAACACCTTCCTCGGTAAGAGGGAGTGTTGAAATTTGGTACCGGAGGACAGGTGGTTCCCTAAGGCTTTGATCTTTGGCCTAGGGAAAAGTGTCCAAAAGAATTTAATTTTTCTCTTAAAGTGACTTTATAAAGTTATAAAGTCAAATCTAATTTAAAAGTGACTTTAAGTGATAAAGTTACTAAAGTCTAATTTTAAAAGTGACTTTAATAAAGTCAATGTAAAATTAGAAAGGAAAAGTGACTTTGGAAATAAATGACTAAGTGGGTCTTTATTAAAGTGGGGTGAATTAAAAATAGAAAGTGAGATTTAAATGAGCATTTAATCTCAGCCCTAGATCTCAATCTATTTCAGCCATTGGATTTAGGGATTCCCCAAAAGTCACTTAGGGTTAGGTTAAAGGAGGAAAAGGAGGGAAAAGGTCATTCATTCTTTCATGAGCAGATTGAGAGAGGAGGAGAAGGAGAGTTGGAGACTTTTTTCTGAAGAGAGCTTGAGAAGGTGAATGAGAGGCAAACTCAGCAAATCCGTACAGCAGCAAGGAGGGCACGATTTTTGAGGCAACAAGAGGCTGCACGAATATCGAGGCAGCAAGGCTGTACAGCAGCACAAAAACCGAGACAACAGTCCGTACAACAGTTCGTACAACTGTTTTGTGGCACGTTTTTCGAGGAGAAAGGCAGCACGGTTTTTGAGGAAAAGTACAGCAACAAAGGGCCCGATTTCCAAGGTTGCTGGGTACGTTTTTCAAGGCAGCCATCACAGTTTTCGAGAAAGGCAGTTTGCTGTAATAAATTTCTGTTTTGAGTATTTTGCTGTTCTGGCACGTTTTCCAAGGCGGAGGCAAGCACGGAAAACCAGATAAGTCTGTAATTAATTTGCTGGAATTTTTTCTGTATATTTCACCTCTCTGTAAAAGCATTTTCCAGAAATAAGAAGGAGCTCTCAAACTGGTTTTCCCCAAGAGTTGTAGGGGGTTTTTCCAAGGTCATGTTGACCAAAAATATCTGTGTTAAAATGTGTGAATGACTGTTTTAAGCTTGCTGATTTTTATTTCTGCATTTTCCAGCATTCTGTAAATTTTCTAGAATTTGTGTTTTCAGCAAAAAATTATTTTTCTGTTGTTGAATGTAAGGATATGGGAAAGGGCATTTAACTAAAAGGAGAAATAAGGTGAAACTGAAAACCGGGGTGGGAAACAAGAAATTTCTACACCAAAAACCCAATGGGTAGTAGCTCTGCCAGATGCGTAACACAATCTACAGATGCATAACAACAGCCTCCAGATGCGTAACACTAGCCTCTAAATGCGTAACACTTGCCTCCATATGCGTAACAAAAGCCTCTTGGGAGCAAATTTGTCAATCTTCTGCAAACCCTCGACCACTATGGAGTCAAATGGAGGTAAGAGAGGAACTATGCGACACATGAAAAGAGAAGAATGAGTTGAATGAGCCTCTTTTTGCCTTTTATAAGCTTTTGAAATGACTTTTTGTCCTCTAGTGAAAACAATAACTATGAAGATAGTTTTGCCTTTTTGAAATCCTTTGATATTGAAACAAATTTTGAAATAAGACAACTTGTCTTACTTTATTCTCCTAAGTATGCTAACTCCCTTTAGAAGACTTATATGATGGAAATGAAGGATTGTTTGCTTTGTTTGATGACAAATTGGACTTTTCAAAGGCAAAACAATGGCACTTAAACAACAGACCTAGATGGAGATGGAGTGATTGATTTATGACCCTAGATGATAATGAATGACATGACCTCTGAGATGATGATGGCCATGGATGGAATGAGGGGAGCATTATTTCTGACCTAGACCATATGCAGTGACCAAAATTTATTTGAAAACTTGTTTAAAGAGACAAAATTTTGACCTGGGACTACTAAAAGGTAAACTGAAAGAGCATATTTGATCACTGAACATATTGACACTAAAATTGGCTCCAGTTGGGGATGGCAGCTCCTTCAGGAGGTGTCAAGAACACCGTAGACCAAGTAGCCTCATCCATTGGGCAATGGAGTCACTGCATCTACAATCCTCAAACTGATTCAGATCAAACTGAAAGTTGAATTGTACATCATCAACTGCAAACTCTACTGGAAACTGACACTGAAAAGGATGCTTAGAATGTTGAGCTTATTCATTACACCTTACCGACTCTAACTGATCCATAAATCACTTGATCAAGTGAAGTTGAAGATCCAATGTAACCAATCAAGTAAATGACTACCTAACTGATGCTTGTATTCAACTCCACTACGCATAAAGAAAGATTGAGTAAATGGCAACTCAAAATGAAATCTCAGCCCAAAACCTGTGTTGGTTAAAAAAACAAACTCCACCTTTTCTGATGCTTGCAAAATACTGCCCAAGGGGTCTTGAAAATCATGAAACATTACCTCTTGTTGATCAGCAAAAGGAAGGGAGATGCTTTCAGATATAATGGATGATTGTTCTTCTTCATTTGGTTGATCCTTCTTAAATAAAAATGCAGCAATGCTATCTTCCATATCATCCAGATCAAAGACAATATTTGTATGTTCTCGCAGATCTTCAATTGAGGTAGCCAAATCAACATCAACACAAATATCTACAAGCTGATTTTCATCTATATCAGAAAGAGAATTGTCTTGGCTCTGAAAAATTCTATATCTTAATCATTTGAAGGTTGCTGAACATGTTCATCAAACTCAAGACAACAAACCCGTTGTACATTTTTTTTGACCTCAACGGATAAATCATGACTCTTTAGAGTTTCTTTACAAGCAAAATAAAAATTCTGATCTGCACATATTTCTTCCTGAATTAAAAACTCAGAAGAGGAAAGGGATGAAGGGTAGCTGGACAAAACATCTTCATATATATCTTGATCACTTGAATATTGGCAAGACTGCTGCAAATTATCATCAACTTCGAAAGATGGAAGATCAATGTCATCCTTTGAAGAATTCTGCTCAAGTTCACTGTCATCTAGGGTAGAATCCATGATCTTCTCATGGCGGTGAAAAGGGTTTTCATTCAAAGCATCCAAGACTTCATCGTTCATAAACTCTTCATCACCATAAGCACTTTCTAGATCTTGAATAAAATTCTCAAAGTGATCACAACAATCCTCAATCAAAAGAAAATAAGGATAGGTTTCTCTATATTTATCAAAAAAGACTGAGTGAAAATCCTTGAGAGAATAAATACAAGCTGGAGCCAAGCTTTCATACCAAAATTGTGTTTTTTCTTCTAATGTGATCATGAACATCTTCATTAAACAATCTTCAGCTTACGCACATGCATATGAAATCTTATTAAATGAAGTGTAGCATCATCACCTTTTCCATCTCTGAATTTTGGCAAGTATGTTTTCCAATCTACCCGAGGCATAGGATTTGGAAAGCCAGGGATATGAGACCGATCCATAGGAGCATACCTAGCTTTCCTTCTTGCAGTCAAATCCAACTAAAAACAGTGAAGTCACCAATAGTTCTTGAAGCTATCGATTTTTTAATAGTGGAGTCGCCATGAAAACTCTGAACTTTTTGATTCTTCGACAATGGAGTCGCCAGGTGAAAGATCCACAACCTTTCTTGTGCCTGACCAATGTTCACCATTAGCAATCAGAGCTAATCTTTGTCGTTCTTTTTTAGGAAATATTTTACATTTGGTCTCCGGAGTGGGATTGAAGAAAGATAACAATAGACAAGGATTTAGGTCAGGTAGCTAGCCCTACCGGGACAAGAGAGGGCTCACTCAATGTCACTTTGCAGTCAATTAAATGAATGAATATTTAATGATCTTAGTCTAGGCATGTAAGCTCAGTAAATAGGGTTTTTGTTTGGTGTTACTGTGCTGGATAGGAATGACAGTAAGGAGACTTTGTCTAGGGTTTGAGGTTTGAATTCAAGATCAATTGCAGAGAATATGGATGAGGCCAGGTAGGTAGCTTGAAAGCATGTTTAGTTTTTCATTGTGTATAGGATGAAATGATAGAAAATCTGAATGAGCACTGAGGTGAATTCATTCATTTAGAAGAACATGGACACATAATCTAAACCTTGTCTAAGATAGAGCATGAACAGACACGATTTCTGCTTATAAACTTACAAGATAAACACATGGGAGCATGTATTTGAAAGGGGAAAACATATCATTCAACATGATTAGATAAACATACAGAGAAAGAACAAATGCTCTGTAATGTTCCCTTTTTTGGTGTCACCTATGACAGGGCTAGGATGTACTTCCAGAGTTATGAGAAGACCGGTCACAGATACAGGTTGGTGCCATCAGCGGGCCCAGGGGCTTTTTGGAGGAGTTTCTATGTGTTCGGGTGGCATTTGCTTGATATATTCCTTCGTCCGAGCAGTTTGGCTTTCGTTCCGGTGCATTCCAACAACTTTTGGAAATTTGAGTTATTTGTGGGCTTAACTCAGCTGATTACGCTCAAGGTGGCATTCCGAGAGGAATACATGATAGAACACCTTAGTGTAATAGCTCATTGGAACCGGGACAAGGATACCTCCATGATGAGACAGTTGGACATGAGTTTCAGTGACCAGAGGAGATGTGGTAGCCGATTTACTCTTTTTTGCATTAAAAGGGAATATTTTAATAAGAGGGAAAAGTGCTTCATGAATAAAATAATAATAAAATGTAGTTGGTTAGTGGTGCCACTATTTGCATTTAATATTTTGGTCTGTACATTTCTGAGCATGTAATGAGTCATATATGTAAGAGAGAGGGTTCTTTGGAGTGGAATGTCCTTTACATATGTAATACTGAGTTGAAACAACACAGATTTGCACCCCCAACATTGTGCAAAAGACACCGGTGGGAATTCTAAATATCAGCTAAGAAAGCAGTTAAGACCGTAAACCATATCTGTAGGTGTCTCTATTACAGATCTAGTGAACAAACTATGTCGTTGTCATATGTTTGCTATCAATGATGTTGAGAGCATTGTAGAGGAATATTCTTGCTGAGAATAGTGCTGTCCACTGCCATAAGCCTTGAAATAATGGAGTTTTTAAAACACCTATTTAACCAACACAACAACACCCCAGTGAACCATGATACATAACCAGAAACTAAACAGAACAACAGACCCTTTTCAAGAGGAATTTATGCCTTCCTTCAAAAAGGACAGCCAAAAGATTTTTAGGAAGAATTTGGAATTGGTCACAGAATTTTTGCACTTGGGACAGATTTGAAACACATGAAGATGTCATGGAGATTTTTGTCCAAACTAGATGAGTTTAATGAACTTCTGTCCAAAATAAGCCAAGAAGAAGGGCAGGAACTGATTTGGGCTCTAAAACCAGCTATGCTTGCTCTTATACAACCCAAATTCTTGGAGGAACCGTGTGAGGGGGTTAGACTTCCAGCTGCATTATGCCTCAATAACATCATGAAGTTGAACGCACCTATAGCTCCATACAGTGATGATGTTATGAGGAGGATTAAGAGATTGATAGTAGAGACTTTTCACGATTTGGACAATAGTGCAGGCTCTACCTTTGGGAAGAAGCTTGAGATTTTATGGAGTATGGCCACATTTGAGACGTATGTCATCATGTTTGACCTTGAGTGTGATGACTTGATTCTGCAGATGTTCCAATGCTTCTTCAACATTAGGAGACATCATTCTGACACCGTCATAGCACATATGCAGTCCATCCTGTCTTCATGTATGACAGACTGTGAGACCATTGGCCGAGATTTGCAGACCAGGTTGTTGAGCATTTGGAGGAGAGAGAAGTTGGTCTCACCTGCTCCTTATGAGCTAGTCCAAGGGCTTGTTGAGCAAAATATTGGGCTATTCAGGAGATAGTTGACCAGGGAGGAGCTGCTCCAATTTGGTGGATCTGGCAGTAGAAGTGAGTTGAGGAGGAACGGACTTTGCTTCATTTGCAAAGAACCTTGGGGGCCTGATCATTCATGCTTGAGTGATGTAGATGATGTGGCGGAGGCAGAACAGAAGGGCATTCCTTCTGTATGCCAGGGTGAAGACTCTTCTCCAGAGGAGTCCATGGGATCAGATGATGATGCTTCTGGGGAGCGAGAGCAGTCATGCGGAGTTGATGGCAGTAGGCCGGAGCTGCATTCCAATGTGTAGGGTGAGCAATCAGGGGACTCTATGGCAGATACTATGGGTGATGACTCACTTGTGACAATTCAGCCAAAGCAGCATATGATGGAGCATGAGTCAGCAGAGGAGGAGACTATGCACATCGTGCATGATAATCCCTTGGGGGAGAGCCAGATAGAGGCTCACATTGAGTTTATGATGGATATGCAGCGAACCTTGGGGTCAGCCATTGAGGAGGAGCAGTCAGATGCACAGACATCGAGTACGGTGACAACAGTTGCAGATCCATATTCTCTGGAGATGGTGGAGGTTGATGGGATAGTTTTGCAGGGGGCTTGTAGACAACAAGAGCATGACATTCCTGATCAGGAGTGGGAGGAGCTGTTAGAGATGCTGGAGCATCCATCTTTGGACTGACACATTGATGAGGTGCAGATAGATGCACATGCAGTTAGCAGAGCTGTAGTACTTTCAGGGAGTAGCACTCTCCAGGGGTACATCGATGGGGCTTGTAGTATAACTTGCCCATTTTGGCCCATTACAGAGAGAGGGGATTTCTTTTGCAGGTAGATTTCGTTGGCAGATAGGACAGAGTAGCGTGAGTTTATTACGGGCTGGCGACAACACTCCAGGCGTGTTCTGTATGCATTTGTCGCTACACTGGATTCTTCTTTCAGGATGGATTGGCGAGAGATCATGAGTTGGTACCCTCTTGATGTTACGATCTTCTTCGTAGGGAGCACAACGAAGTAGGGTCCCTTAGACATGATAGATGATACAGATTCCAGTTGGCAGTGGGGTACAGATCGACATTTCCTCAGCATTCCATCCCGGTTTCAGGAGAGCAGGATCAGCATTGGATTTAGTCAGGGGTTGGATTGGAGAGAGGTGATGAGTTGGTACACAGTTGGTGGGGCAGCTTACACAGTCATAGATACAGCACAACAGGAGTCATGGTCATCACCTCTTAGAGCATCAGTTATAGTGAGAGGTAGTGCGCAGTCTGAGCTGTGGGACTTGGGTGATGATTAGCCATTGTGGCTTTGGGATCCGGGAGGATTGTTTGATGATAGGTACAATGAGAGATCAGTTTTGGATCCCGGCATTGAGGGGTCTATTCCGGGTGGCTTGACACAAGAACATAGTAGTACCATAGGGTTTGTATGGGATTCGGGCATTGGGTCTCAGTTGCATCGGGCCAACAAGGTGGCCCACATATTTTGATTGCTTGAGGGCAAGCAATCTTGGGGCGGAAGGTCTGTAATATTCCCCTTTTTGGTGTCACCTATGACAGGGCTAGGATGTACTTCCAGAGTTAGGAGCAGACTGGTCACAAGTACAAGTTGGTGCCATCAGCGGGCCCAGGGGCTTTTTGAAGGAGTTTTGAGGAGTTTCTATGCGGTCGGGTGGCATTCGCTTGATATATTCCTTCATCCGAGTAGTTTGGCTTTCGTTCCAGTGCATTCCGACAACTTTCGGAAATTTGAGCTATTTGTGGGCTTAACTCAGTTGATTACGCTCAAGGTGGCATTCCGAGAGGAATACATGATAGAACACCTTATTGTAATAGATCATTGGAACCGGGACGAGGATACCTCCATGATGGGATGGTTGGACATGAGTTTTAGTGACCAGAGGAGACGTGGTAGCCGATTTACTATTTTCTACATTAAAAGGGAATATTTTAATAAGAAGGAAAAGTGCTCCATGAATAAAATAATAATAAAATAAGGCTCTAGAAGGCTCCAAGAGATATATAAAAGAAAGGGAGGAGGCCATTGAGAGATATATTTGGATCATATCATTTTCTTGTATGAGAGGTTTGAGACGTGGTTCTCTACTTCAGCCATAGCCCCACAACGGAAACCCTCGGGTGATTTGTGAGTGTTGGACGGAAACCCAACTCTCTTTGAGGAGACTTCTTTCAGAAGTTTCGTACAGCTTCAGGGATATTAGAGTGAGGATCATTTAGATCTTCAACAAGTGCTTTAGTGGATTCAGTGGTAGCTGTTGCCGGAGGGAGAGTGCAGCAATTCAGTTTTGGAGGCCATCGCTGTGTAGCAGTGCAGCAGATTGTATTGTTGGCCAGTTTTCCATCTCAGCTCTTTTTGGGTCAGATCTATATGTAATCCCCGTTACTATTTATAATAAAAACTGAGATTCTTCCTGTTCCATGTGGTATTGGATTGCAGTGTTTTATGTGTTTTTATTTTGCATGGAAATCTTTTGTTAATTAAAAGTTGATTTTACGGCATAATGTGCAGTTCAGTTATTTTCTGCATTTTTAGTTAAAATATCCCATCTGGGATATTACATGCTCCAATGCATACCACATTATTCTCAACACAAGTTTTGCAAGACTGTCTTTGATTTCATTCCAAAAGGTTGTACAATAGCTCCACTACAAAATAAGACTATCCAACCCAAAAAAAGACTAAAGAGGATCAATAGCCTAATATGGTACCTATACAACCTGGAATATCTCCCTTCACATGTGAAATACTTCATTATTAACCTCATCAAAGGAGAATATTTGTCAAGGAGGTGTCTGAAAGGGAAGATGTACTCAGGTTTCTCTCTAGCATGGGTTTTGAGGAACATTTTGTAATATTCAAGGTCTATGTCCATGCCCTTAAACCACTTCTGCCCATGCCTAGGTATACTAGTTACTGAAGAAATCACATCTCCTGGTAGGTTAAACTCCACACCTACAATGATGGCATTTCCCATGTTGAGACTAGAGGCAAATAATCTTGTAAGCTGAAGACAATATCCTCCCTCCATAATCTTCTCACAAAACCTCAAAGGGGTAGTATTGGTGGAAGGGATGATCTGATCCCCGGCCAAGAGTCCAACAAGAGGCAGAGAAGCAGAAGATTGATCAACGCAGAGGGAGCAACAACTATGCAGCAGTTGCGCAGTGCCAAGGCTTGAGGTGCTACGCAGAGGCTATGTAGGCCTAGAAAGGGCAGCGCAGAGGCAGTGGGAGGCCAATAGGGTTGAAACAGGCCTAGCCAAGGCAGCGCAGGTGCAACGTAATCCAGTCTGGGGTGACGCGGGCCCTTCCCGAGCAGCGCAGGGGCTGATGCAGATGGCTTCAGAGCAACGCTAGGGTTTCTGAAGATTGAAAAAGGGTTGAGTTTTGTAAATCCCCTTTGAGGGTGTGAATTAGTCAGTTTTTCTGTCTCCGGAATAGAGGTACTGCTGCAGATTGTTTATTTCTCTGTCGAGTTATTCAATTTTGTGCCTAGATTTTTTGTACTTAGAATCTACTTAATAATAAAACCCTCCAGCAGCCAGAAGACCGGTTTTCCCGCATTGGGCTTTTTCGGGGACAGTTGTCCAGAAAATCCTTGTGTGTCTCTTTGTCATTGTGCATGTATTTAGTTTGGATCTGTATGTGTGTAGATTGTTAATGTATTTACTTCGATGTTAATGCTGAATACTTCAGATTAATAACTTGTCTAAGTAGGAGAAGTAAATCAAGGTTTAACGGTAGGGTTTCTGAATAAGTAATATTCAGAAATTTTCACATGGTATCAGAGCGATTGCAGATCTAACCTGGATCACCAGCATGAAGACTGGAGAATCCTTGCTACAGAAAGCAGCAGAGAAAGCAGCAGCAGCCGCAGAAAGTCGGACCAAAAATGATAGCATAGCAGCAAAAGGAAGCAAATCCACGCAGAGGCCAGAGTGACGCAGGCCCACGTACTTACCTCGCAAAGGCAGCGCAAAAGCTGTGTTGAGACTGTCTGCTCACGTAGAGGCCAACCAGGGTGACGCAGTTCTAAAGTTGTTAGCTGATTCAGAGTGTTGGAAGCCGTGTTGCAGACCTTTAGTTGTTGCTGGTGGGGTTAAAATTCTGTCGGTGCAGAATTTAGCCTCAGCGAAGTTGACAAAGAGCGAGAGGAGAACAAGTTCTCAGTAGATTTCCAGCTAAAGAAGTCTGAAGATTGATTAGAGGATCGAAGAGAGCTGATTCGTTTTTGATTTGGCAGACTTCCAAGAGAGGAAGTCAGTTGTCAGAGGGAGCAGAGGGTGCCTGTTTCGCCAAGGACCCTAGATCCAAGTCTCTAGCATAGAGAGGAGGATTCGTTCCAACACATTTTTTGAGTAGATGGAACCTCACGGACTACGTGATCAGGATAGGTTGGACGGCTTGTCCAACTTCACAATCTGGAAGGCCAGAATCTCGATAGTCATGGAGGCATACGGTCTGAGGGAGGAGCATGCAGAGAAAGTCTTGGCCACGATTGGAAGCTCCTGGAGAAGCATGAAGAAGCAGTGGCACACGCCAAGCGCTTCATCATGGACGGGGTCAAAGATCATATGGTTCCTCACACAACCGAGAAGACAACGACTCATGATATGTGGGTGGTTCTAACCACATTATATGAAGGAAGATCCGTCCAGAGGAAGATGCTTCTGGAGAACCAACTGAGGTTATTCATGATGACCATGGGGGAGGAGATCGATCCTTTTCTGTCCACACTACAAGCGATCCGAGATCAGCTGACTGGCATGGGGGTGAAGGTGGAGGACGATGTTATGGTGAGGACGACTCTAAATGTTGTCACAGAGGACTAGGAAACTTTTGTCCAAAGTCTCTTGGGCAGAGCAGACCTTCCCAACTGGGACAATGTGTGGGTGATCTTCCGATAAGAAGAAATCCGTCGGATCACCAAGAGACAGTACAATGCCAGTTCAATCAAGGTGAAGAAGGAAGAAGACGAAGATGCAGCCTTGGCATCAAAGAGGTAGCAAGGGAGAAAGAAGCGTGATCTGTCGAAGATCAAGTGTTTCCAGTGCGGCGAACTAGGACATTTCACCAGAAATTGTCCTCAGAAGAAAAAGGACAAGGAATCTTCTAGCTCCAAGGCTATTTTGGCGGAAAATGGCTCCGAAGGTGACGTAGCCATGAGTGCTCATGAACCACGAAAGTGGGGCGACATGGATCTGTAGAGCAGCTACAAAGTGGTGGCGGGATCCTTGAGTAGCCCAACTCTTGGATCGCATTCGTGCTACGGGAGCCTTAAGACAGTAGCGGGACAAGTGGAGAAGTGGGTACAGAGAATCACAGATGGAGCAGAGGCAGAGCTGGAAGTTGAAAGGGAGCAGCGCAATGCAGATGAAGCAGCAGCAGCGCAGGGGTTGATGTGACTTCAGTAGCGCAGAGCAGGCCTGCTTATGCAGTGTAGAGCTGCAGCAGCGCAGAGGCTTCAGGAGGACAGTGCAACGCAATAGCAACGTAGAGTACTTCAGCGCAGAGGGGGGTTCTGCCTACGTAGTGTAGAGCTGCAGAAGCACAACAGCCTACAGATGTCAACACGGGAGCAACATCCTATGGAGCTTCAGTGATGAGATGCAGCCCAATTGACTTGTTTGTCAAAGATTGGACAGGAGAACTTTAGTTGCTTACTCTCAGTAATTGAGTTGCAGTGCAGCAGTTGGCAGCATGATGCAGCAGATTGAGAGGGAGTTGCAATACAGATGTGGCAGTGATGGTGGTTGCGTTATGGGTAGCAGTACGGGAGAGCAGCAATAGCGCAGTGATGAAGTGCAGCAGGCCAAGCATCAGCACAGAGACCCACACCAGAGATTAGTGCAGAATTTCGGGGTGAAGTATTGTTGCTAGAGCACATTCCTCGCTAAGAGGGAGTGTTGAGATTTCTGATGTGTTGGGGTAGCATCGGATGTGCTCTAGCTCCCAAACTTTGTGGAGGGACTACAGTACATGAGATCTCCAAGACCCAGAAAGGGATTTGAGAAATTTCATCCTGTTCAAGAGATATTTAACTAATTAATATTTTTAATTAAGGTCCCTAAGTCTAACTTAGGAAAATGAAAAGATTAAAGTTAATTAAATTAAACATGTGATGAAAATGACTTAAGTCACACGGATCAAGCTTTTTTTTAATCTTAGCCATCGATTCAAGATTAGATCACAGCCGTTGGTTTGCCAACGAGAAAAGTATAAAGGAAATGCTTGGGGTTAGTTGGAGAACACACATAGTGGCAGAGCACTAAGACTAAGCTGGAATTCTAGGGCGTGATTTGCTAAGAATTTCCATAAGTGTTTCAGTTGCAGTGAGGGGTAGTATTGGCTGAAGGGATGATCAGATCCTAGGCCAAGAGTGCAACAAGAGGAAGAGAAGTAGCAAAGATCGATCGGGCCGCAGGGAGCAAGAAGCCAGGCACAGAGAGGTTTAAAGAGACACATACGCAGCCCGCAAAGGGCGCGTAGAGGGCAAGAAGAAGCCGCAGGGCCCAGCGCAGGGGCAACATAACCTAGTCTGGGGTGACGCAGGCCCTTCCTGAGCAGCGCAGGGGCTGATGCAAGCTAGCAGAGCTAACGCAGAGGGGTTTTTGAAGACTCAAAAAGGGTTGAGTTCTGTAAATCTCGTTTGAGGGTGTGAATCAGTCAGTTTTTCTATCTCCGGAACATAGGTAATGTTGCAAATTGTTTATTTCTTTGTCGGGTTATCTAGTTTGGTGCCCAGATTTGTTGTACTTAGAATCTACTTAATAATAAAACCCTCTAATAGCCAGAAGATCGGTTTTACTGCATTGGGTTTTTTCTGGGGACAATTGTCTAGAAAATCCTTGTGTGTCACTTTGTCATTGTGCATGTATTGAGTTTAGATCTGTATGTGTGTAGACTGTTAATGTATTTACTTCGATGTTAATGTTGAATACTTCAGATTAATAACTTGTCTAAGTAGGATAAGTAAATCAATATTTAACCATAGGGTTTCTGAATAAGTAATATTCAGAAATTTTCACAACCTACACAACTTAAACAGCAAGTACAACCAAATACATACAAGCATGAAGTTAACTATATCATAATCATATATTAATGGAAGCATTACACTTTATACATCAAATACCTAAACTTAGTTAGGTTCATAATCAACAAGAGACTATACTTTTATACTTCAACTTCTTTTGCTCAGGATTTGTTACAAATCCTAGATCCCATCAGTAATTCAATCAAGATATTAATCTCATTATATCAATGGCCTTAATATTTCCTTCAAATATATGACTGACTCTTCTGTGAAATATTGCAAACCCTAGAAGCAATTCAAACAAGTACAATTCAATAATGCATCTAACAACTTTCAGAATTCATATGTTAGACTACAAACCCTAGATTCCATCTTTGAGAAACAAAGCCTTAAATATCAATAATCAAAACCAATCATGGCATAATTTAAGGTTTCAACAACATGACCAACTTCTAATAAGGTTTGTTGTAAACCCTAGATTCATCATCAAGGCTAAACAATATCATCCCAAAATATCAAACTTCGACTAGGGTTTAGTTACAAACCCTAGAATTTATGACCATAAAAAATTTAGCACATATACATATCTAGTATTTCATCATCATGCACAAGCATATCATAACAACATATATCTGGCAAACCCAATAACACAAATATTAACACATTAGACATATAACAACCTTGATCAAGCTAGGGTTTTGATCATATGTACAAACATACACCTAGGGATTCATTCCTAGTTGCTTACTCTAAATATTATAAGGGTTTTGCTCATAAACCCTAATTTCCAAAACCTCAAGGTCTATGAATTCAATACATAGACATTACCATCCAACCTTAAAATACTAGGATTGCAATACACAATAAACCCTAAAGGACTAGGGTTTCTATGATATTATCAAAACCCAAACATTTCATTACCAACAAAACCCCAAACATTAGAAGAATAGTATTTTCGTCAATAACCCTAGGAGGACTAGGGATTTTACATTAGCATCGACATACTCTTATGTTAGGGTTTTACGGAGAACCTTTTTAGGGTTCCACAAGAATGATCAGATGTATAAAGAGGGTAAATTCAATGTAATGATTAATCACCTAAATAAGAATCTTTATGATTCAAAGGTCCTAGACATAACACTTGTTAGTAAAGCAAACTTATTAAAAGGGATGAATATACCTTTATCATGAAGAGAACGAATCTTATGGTCTAAGACATACATTTGAGTTGTTTTCTAGACAAACCTTGTAGTACATTAATTCCAATAGAACTTCTATCATGCCTTGTGAGGTCTTCTCCATAACCTTTGAGCATTTAGCAAGCCTTTCCTAAACAAGGAAAATATAAAAATAAATGTTATTAGCATCTAAAACAAACACATCTAGATAACAGAGGCAAACCAAATATTTAAGATAGTTCAAGGAGTAAGATACTTATCTTTGGAAAAGTGGTGAGGGCTCCCTCTTAATCCAATCTTGATGGATACCTATAACTTCATCAAAACAAATCAAAAATGTGTTTCCAAAGCATGTTAAACGTATAAGTACTAAAAATCAAATCATAAAGGGAAACAATTAAAAACTTTAGAATAGAAGGATATATAAGGGATAGAGTCCCTAAGAGTCCCTAGCAAATATGTCTATGACTTTAGATCCTTCTATCTTGTTATTATTTGGTGAACCTTCTTCGGCAAAGTTTTCTTATCAGGACAATCGCTTCTATAGTGACCCATTTTGTGACAATTGTAGCATTCGATTTGGGATAGGTCTACCTTCTTTCTTGGCCTTTTCTTGGAGGTTCTTTTATTCTTTTGATGAGCGGAATAGGCATTTGAAATTTTCTCCTCTTCATTTTCTTTGTTGCTTAATAATGAATTCTTACTTCTTGACTGCATGCATTCCATAATTCCTCGAATGTAGGAGTTTCCTTCCAACTGTTGATCCCTGAAGCAAAGGCACCCCAATAGGGTGGTAATCCAGAAGTGCAGTAATCACGAGCTCTTTTTTGGGTACTATCTCATCTATATCTTGGAGATCATCTCTAATTCTAATTATCCTTAAAAAGCAGGAAGCCATAGTGTTATCCTTTGTCATCTTCATGGTTCTTAGTTCACTCTTAAGACTTGCAACTTGACCAAGATTCTTGATTGTTAACAACTTGGATAAGGCCTCATATATCTCTTGAGTGGAATCCATGTTGGAAATGTATGGAATGAGGTTATCGTTTATTCCATCTACCATTAGGCTCATGGACAATATCTTTGTTACACTAAACTTTGTTTTTTCTATATCACTTGATTCTTTAGTAGGTTTCTTCACTTTCTCTTTGAATAAATCCAAAACTTTATTCTTTTTGACGATGAAATCTATCCTCTTTTTCCATGACCTGTAATTGGATGCTCCTTCTAATTTGTTTTCTCCCTTTATGTGAACATATCTGAATCTAAACCAGAAACCTTACTGCGGTAAATTTGATTTACTTCTCCTACTTGTTTTCTTTAATTAACAAGTTATTTTTTGAATAATTCAGGAAAACATCAAAGTAAATACACTGCAGCCTACATAATTATACAGATCAACTGCTGAAAAATAAGTAAAGCACACAGACAAAGGACACAGATTTTTTGGACAAATGTCCTCGGAAAAACCCAATGTGGGAAAACTGGTGCAACAGTTCTGAGGCTTTGTATTATTAAGCATCAATATTCTGAGTACATCTAGGGTGCCATAATCTAGCTCACCCAATAGAGAAAACCTCAGCCAACAAAGATAAATTGTGAGTTTTACCTCACTCTGCAAGTCCCAACAGATCTGGATCAGTCATTGGTTAAACCCCAACTACCTCTGCGTAGTCTCTACGCTGCCATTGCGTAAGCCTGCATGGGTCTAGCTGATGGACTTTGTCACCCTTCCTCTGCGCCGATTTGCCTCTCTAGAAATCGAGTTTCAGCCCTGTCGCCTTAGAAACCCCGATCTCTAGCTGATTCTGGACTGTCCCTCAGATGCTTTGCACTGCCCCTGCGTGAGTCCTGCGTGGGCCTATGTTAGGCCCTCTATGGATTGCGTCACCTCTCTTGGTGGCTGCGCTGCTTCCTCTACATCTCTGCTGCCCTTTCTTTGCAATGTACTCTTGGTCCTCCAACCAATTACTGCATATGCCCCTCACTTCTTCTCTGAATCACTCAGATCTGATCTTCGTCCGAGCACTACTCTGTCTGAAGAATTCGATCTCTTAGATCCATTGTGTTTGTTCTCCAACTGACCCCAAGCCTTCCTTTAATACTTTTCCTATTGATGAATCAACGGTCGTGCTCTAATCTCTAATCGACGGCTAAGATTAGAAAAGACTTGATCCTCGTCACCTAGAACATTCTGACCCACATGTTAAATTAATTCACTTTAATTATTTAATTTCCCGAAGTTTAGACTTAGGGTCCCCATTAAAATAATTAATTATTTGAATAACTTAAGCTCCGAGTGGAATTTCTCCAAACAATTGTTGGGTCTTGGAGATCTCATGTGTTCTAGCCCCTCCATAAATTTTCGTAGCTACAACACATCCGATGCTACCCAAAAATCAACACTCCCTCTTAGCGAGGAATGTGCTCTAGCAATACTTCAATACCAAAAGCATCACTTTGATCCACAACATCGGTCCTCTGCATTGCTGATGCTCGGCTGTTGCCCCTCATCCACTACGCTGCTGCTATCTGTACTGTTGCCCATGTCACTTCCACTGACACTGCTACATCTGTACTGCAGCTCCCTCTCAAATGCTACATCATGCTACCCATAGCACTGCCCTTGCTAACTGTTGCACAAAAACTCATTGTTGAGAAGTAAGCAACCGAAAAAACAACCCAAAATCCTGACATACAAGTCAATCTGGGTGCACCTCGATACTGAAGCACCCTCTGCTGCTAATTTGAATTGATCGTCTGGTGCTCTGCGCTGCTCTTGCTCTACACTACGTAAGCACTGCCTCTGCGCTGTTGAAGTCCATCAACCTCTGCGTTGTTGTTGCCTCTGCTCAGTGCTGCTCCAGTCTTCAGCGTCTTAGCTTTGCCATTGTTTCTCCATCCTCCTCGCACCAGTAGACTCCAGTCATCCTGCTACTGTCATTAAGGGATCCCGTAGCTCGTATGTGATCCAAGAGTTTAGGCACCTCAAGGATCCTGGCCCTCACTGCAATTCGAAAGAACTAAATATCAATGTCTCCCCACCTCTTCTCCCAAGGCACATGAGCACTCATGGGCACATCATCATCATCTCCATCATCGTCCTTAGCTGTGACAACCTTTGAATCAAAATCTTATTTTCCCTTCTTTTTCATAGGACATGTTGTGGCGAAATGTCCTAATTCACCACACCTGAAGCATCTCACCCTTGAAAGGTCTTTCTTCTTCTACCTCTGCTACCCATGTTGTCCCTTAGATGCGAGAGCTGCATCTTCCTCCTACTCCTTCTTGATCTTGATCCCTCTGCTGCTGATACTCACCTTGGTCATCCTCCTGATCTCTTCTTGTCAAAGAGTTGCCCACATGTTTTCCCAACTTGGAAGCGTTGCTCTGCCTAAGATGCCTTGGACAAAGTTCTCCCACTCATCAGAAACGACATTCAGAGAAATCCTCACCATAAGACCTTCTTCACATGTGGCCCCCACGATAACCAATTGATCATGGATTGCCTTCAATCTAATGAGGAAGGGGTCAATTTCTTCTCCCTTCAGCATCTGGAATAATCAGAGTTGATTCTTAAGAAGAATCCTCCTCTTAAAAGGATTCCCCTGATACAATGTGGTCAAAGAAGTCCACATCTCATGTTTTTTGTTCTTCTCAGCAATGTGTGGGACCACATGATCCTTGACTTCGTCTATGATCAAGCGCTTAGCCTTCACTTGAGCTTCCTCATACTTCTTGAGCGGATCAATGCCAACAGGAACAACAATTGCACTCTTGGCAAGATGCTTGATACGATGCTCATCCAGTACTGATAGGATTTTGGCCTTCCAGATGACAAAGTTGGATGCTTCATCCAACTTGTCCTGATCCCTTAGTCCATGTGTGGCCATCTCTGCTCAACAAAACATGTTGAATTGGCTCTCTTCTCCCTCTTCTCTTGCTGCCCCAGGAAAACTTAGATCTGGGTTTCTTGGCGTTAGAAACCCTCTAAAGAACCACGCTCCCTCTAAAAAATGGTTTCCCTCCCAGAAATCCTTCGCCAACTAATGTCAAATCATCCCTCTCTGATCACTCTTTGTTGTTGATCAACACTAGATCTAGACTTCTTGGCGAGAAGTCTTCTGAGGAATTGGTTCCCTCTACTTTGTCACAACCCCACTAGGCACTGTTCTACACTGACAGAAACAATGCCCCACCAACAACTCCTGAAGAAAAACACACTACTCTTTCAGCCACGACAACCGGAAAGACGGAGGCTCAAACCTCTGCGTTGGCCCAACGAACACTGTACTACCTCTGCTGCAGCTACAGCGTCATAGCTGGCTAACGTAGGCTTTGTGTGAGCCCCTTTAGTGACTGTGTCACCCTTCCTTGCCTCTTTCTGGATCTGCGTTGTCACTCGAGACAACTGCCTTCCTGCAGCAAAATTTTCTCTTCGTCTCTTCGCTGATGGCTTCAGCTCTACCTGATCTGCAATTGCTCTGATTCCATGTGAAAATTTCTTAATCTAAACAAGAAACCCTACTATAGTAAATTTGATTTACTTCTCCTGCTTGTTTTCTTTAATTAACAAGTTAATTTCTGAATAATTCAGGAAAACATCATATTAAATACACTGCAGCCTACACAATTATATAGACCAAGTGATAAAAAATAAGTAAAGAACACAGGAAAAGGACACAAATTTTTCGGACAAATGTCCCCGGAAAAGCCCAATGCAGGAAAATCAGTGCTGCAATTTTGATTGTTTGTATTATTAAGCAACAGTATTCTAAGTACATCTAGGTTTCCATAATCCGGCTCTCCCAACAGAGAAAACCTCGGCTGACAAAGATAAATTGTGAGTTTTAACGCACTCTACAAGTCCCAGCAAATCCAGATCAGTCACTGGTGAAACCCCAGTTGCCTCTGCGCAGTCTCTATATTGCCACTTCTTAAGCTTGCATGGGTCTAGCTTATGGAATCCATCACCCTTCCTCAGCCCTGATTGTGAAAAATTCTGAATACAAAATTGTAGAAACCCTATTGCAGTATATTGATTTGCTTCTCTTACTTGTGATTTAATTGTACAAGTTATTTTCATAAATATTAAAAAAATATTGAAGTAAACACAACTAGTAACCTACAAATATACAGATCATTTACTGAAACATAACGCACATATGACAAAGGACACACATGATTTTTCAAACAAATGCCCCGAAAAAATCCAATATGGGAAAACCAGTGCAACAGCTCTTTGAGGGTTTTATTTATTATCCAGAATATCTGAATACATCTAGGGCACCAGTAGTGGTTTGCCCCACAGAAAAATTCATGGCAATTGTACCTTATCACTTGGAGACAGAAAATATGGCTGATTCAAACCCTTCAGGAATTACTGTACGAGCCCTTTCTAGTCCACTTGAACCCTCAGTGCAACTCTTCCAGCCTCTACGTCAGCCTCTCCTGCCCATCGTAGCCTCTGTGCAACATAGGCTGCCCCTGCGTCACCTTGAAGGCCTCTGTGTTGCCTCTGTGTCACCCAAAAGGGTTTGCGTCCCTCTCTATGCGGTCTCTGCGTCAACCTGGCTGGGTTGCATCCCTCCTGCTGGCCTCTGCGCTGCCTGGTATGGAACTGCCTCTCTGATGTATGTATTCTCGGCCTCGGATCAAAACATCCCTTGTCGATTTTCTCCTCACTAGCACTTCAAGCTCACTCGAAAATTCTCAACAAACTGCGCCTCAGAATTTCGACTTAGCTCAAGTGCTGCTACTCTATGTGTGTTCTCCAACTGACCCCAAGCCTTCCTTTAATACTTTTCTCGTTGAGAAATCAATGATCGTGATATAATATCTAATCAATGGGTAAGATTAGAGAAAGCTTGATCCACGTCACATAGAACATTCTCACCACATGTGTAAATTAATTCACTTTAATTTTTCAATTTCCCTAAGTTAGACTTAGGGTCCCCATTAAAAAATTTAATTATTTGAATAACTTTTACATTGGGTGGAATTTCTCCAAATGATTTTTGGGTCTTGGAGATCTCATGTGTTCTAGCCCCTCCACAAAGTTTTGGAGCTAGAGCACATCCGATGCTACCCAAAATCTCAACACTGATATGCCTCTCCAGAAATCGAGTTTCAGCCGTGCTAGCTTAGAAACCCCGATCTCTAGCTGATTCTGGACTGTCCCTCAGATGCCTTGCGTTGCCCTTGGTGGTTGCGCTACTTCCTTTGCATCTTTGTTGCCTTTTCTCTACAATGTACTCTTGGTCCTCCGACCAATTACTGCATTTGCCCCTCACTTCTTCTCTGAATCACTCAGATCTGATCTTTGTCCGAGCACTGCTCTGTCAGAAGAATTCGATCTCTTAGATCCACTGTGTTTGTTCTCCAACTGACCCCAAGCCTTCCTTTAATCCTTTTCCTGTTGATGAATCAACGGTCGTGATCTAATCTCTAATCCACAGCTAAGATTAGAAAAGACTTGATCCTCATCACTTAGAACATTCTCACCTACATGTTAAATTAATTCACTTTAATTATTTAATTTCCCTAAGTTTAGACTTAGGGTCCCCATTAAAATAATTAATTATTTGAATAACTTAAGCTCCGGGTGGAATTTCTCCAAACGATTTATGGGTCTTAAAGATCTCATGTGTTCTATCCCTTCCATAAAGTTTCAAAGCTAGAGCACATCCGATGTTACCCAAAAGTCAACACTTTATTGAGTTAGACATGTTTCTTGAAGATAGTAGGCTTCTCTCTTTATATGATCCCCTTTGATGTCCCTCATTCAACTTATTGAGACTTCTTTATTCTCCTTTCAATAGATCTCCAGGTTGCCTTATTCCTTCTTCTTCACCTCAACTCTAATACCATGTTAGAAAATCAGAAAGGCTGAAAGATTTTCTTTATGTTGATAATTACTTGTGATATTCTTATGTTCTTATTAACTTTCTTGTGTTCTTCTTTTATCTTAGTTCATTAAGAAATTACCAAAACCATAACACGAAGATCGAAGACACCAGATGTAGGTGGAAAACCAAGGCAAAACTCCTATCTAGGGGAAAACCCAGTCAACAACTCTTCCTTCAATAGTTTTACGAGATAATCCAAGACACTTTGACCTAGACACAGACTTCCTCCAATCACCAAGTCAGCCCTTCCCTGCTCTTACAGATGATAACTTTCCAGCAGCAGATTTGACCTAGAATAGTAGCAGCAACAATAATTTGATTTAATAACAGTAGCAGAAACTTCGATCTTGTAGCAATAACAACTTCGTCCTAGTAGCAGTAACAACTTCGACCTTGTAGCAGCAACAACTTCGACCTAGAAGCAACTTCGATCTAGAGGAAGCAGCAAATTTGACCTTGATGCAGCAGCTTCGACTTTGATGGAGCAACTTCGACTTTGATGCAGCAGCCCAGTAACTTCACTCGTGTGAGAGAGATGACCCAGAAAATTTTGATCTTGTAATCCTCCTCCTTCTGCAATTTCGTACACTGCAGCGTCTTTTGCTTGTATATCGAACTTGTGAGTGGATTTGCTTCAAATGAATCGAATTTTTCTTTATATATAGCCTCTTCTGGAGTTCGAATTCCCTTCATGTAGGCCGACTTGATTAGGTGAGGGTCGACTTGGTGTGGAGGTGACAAATGACTTATTTGATTAAAAAATAATTCTTTTTACATGATTCAAAAGCACAAGAAGGGTTTCTTGAAATGGACAATGACACTAATGACTCAATATAAAACCTAGAAGTCCTCAATGGGGAATTTGACCTAAAACATGATTACCCAAGCATGAAACCCATGCTTTAATAAGTCATAATAATAATAATAAATTTTTTTTTTCTTTCTTTTGATAAATACATTTCATTATAACTCAAATACAATTATGAAGACCGAACCTGGTTACATTCCTCAACACCTTCATCATAGCTACCCTTGTACCATGGCATGTGGCTTGGAGCCTTCCCTCCTGCCCCCACTCCATTCCATCATTTTTTCACATGACACCTGCCATTTAACAGATGTACTGTAATATTCCCAATTAGCAATAGCTAATTGGAAATATTAATTTTTGACTACTTCACTTTAATAAAATTAAGTTAGAAATAAAGTGGGTGAAGAGGGACACTTAACATTTCCTAAAGTCATTTGAGAAGCATGAGTAATTGGCAGTGTGGAGCCTAGAGGTCGAAGTGGCAGCATAGGGAAAGGGACAGCGTAAGTAATGTGGGCCCAAGCCAGCACAGAGAGAGAGGGACAACGTGGCTCAAGGAGACAACGCAATTGATGGTGGGGCCTAGGTGAGAGCAAGGCTCTCCAAGCATAAAAAGGGAGAGGGTCTCCTCATTTCATTCATTCAGATTATGCATGTTTGTTATTTGTCTTTTGACATTGAGCACGCTTGTTGTTTAGCAAAGTCTGCACGTACTGTTCAGTACACCGGGTGTCTCCGTGAGGAGATCCCAACCTCAGCCCCAGGGGACTTCAAGTGCCTACTCGGGTGAGGAGTTCCATCTTTGTTTTGCCGGAGAGAGTTGTAGCATCCACAGTCGGGAGCATTCACCCAAAGAGACAGCGCAGTCACTGAGAGGGAAGACGCAGTCTTAGAAGGAGACGGTTCCGGATTGAGGGTTTATCAGGGGATTCAGCGCAGGAGAGTTGGAAAGGGGTCAACCCTTCCCTATTCCAACATTTTGGTAGAGGCGGAGGCCATTATTTTCAGCAGATCATTTAGGGCCAGCCTTTCTCATTGGGGAATAGCGTAGTGCCTCAAGGGGGTCATTTTTGAAGGTCAACCATTTCCGGAAAGCTTTCTGGGCTTTTCTGGGTATTGGGTGTAGAGGCCATTCCCAAAGTTTCACAATTTTCCGAGGAGGGGAGCAGCCCCAATTTGTCAGTTCATTCCAACAGTAGCAGCAACATAGTACCAGCAGCACTGGAGATTACGCAGTCTTTGAGGGAGCAGCCATTCCGGGTTATCTTCTGAGAGTATTTCTATACTTGCCTAGTGCAAGCCAAGGTGCCATCATTCTGATCACCTTTGTATTCATTCCATTTCTCAGTATTAACAAAATGGCTCAGCGTTCTCCATATTATCTGTTTTCTTATGATATCTCTCTAGTTGTTGTATGTTTGTGTTTATGTGCTTTATATTGCTGTTTATTTCCATTCGGGATACTACAGTGGTATCGGAGTTCATAGACTTGGCTCAGCTTGTGGAGCAGATTGTCTATGACACTAGTAGGAAAACCGTACATCTGTTACCAAGGGAGGAAGTATAAAGACCATGAGTAGAGGTTAGAAATCACTTTCGGGGAAGGTGACTGTGTTCCAGCAGTGGACGCAGAAGAGGAGGAACCAATGGCAGAGGAAAGAGATGTCGGGAAGGAGTTCAGTGAACTTCTCCTCAAATCAGTGCAGGATTTGTCGAGGTGCATAGAAGAGATGGGTCAAAGGTTCACTGCAGAATCTAGACAACGTGAAACCTCAAGGGGTTTCCATGTTGGAGAGGGATCGGGCACATCCCATCATTTACAGGAGCATCTCACAATGCAGTAGATGGCATCACATATACCCCCACGTTCCACGATGTCCACATTTCTTGTTGTAGACACTGGGGCAGGAGCACAGCAGGAGCAGGAACCAGCTCACATGGGAGATTAATTTGCAGAATATCAGTCCTACGGTCAGGAGTTCAGAGATTCCCTCACATTCCATGACTTCGTTTAGCTCAAGCGGGACAGCAGACCCCACAACCATCACAGGGCGAACATGCATTCACATGATGGGGATGTACAACGCACTGTAGGCAGATTCCATCTACCGACATTTGACGAATCATCCAAGTGTTCGGCAAAGGCTTGGGTGGAAAAGTTGGATATATATTTCCAGCTTAATCAGATGGCAGAGCTAGAGGCCATCAAGGTGGCAGCGCTGCACCTGGAGGGCAAGGCCCAGGATTGGTAGTTTCATGGGATGGCTACGTTGGGGCACTCGGGAGTGACAACATATGCCGAGTTTACACGGAGGCTGGTAGAGCGTTTTGATCGGAGAGATCCAAAGGAGCAGTTTGTCTAGCTGACAAAGCTTAAGCAGACCAAGAGCCCAGACACATACATCTCACAGTTTCTGAGACTTTCTGTGATGGTGCCTGATTTATCTGCAGCTCGGATGATCTATATGTTCATCGACGGATTGGCAGAGCCTCTACTGGGGCTAGTCAGATCGACGAGGCTAGCTACACTCCATGACGCAGTTGGCAGGACTCGGAATTTGCTGGATGCACTACACCGGACTAGAGCTCCTTTTTCCCAGAGACCGACATTCCAGCCGAAGGGGAAGGACATGAGGGTTCCACCTCCAAAGGGGAATCAGAGCAGAGGGCCAATGGATGATGATACCAGGAGAGATCTAAGGCGGAATAGGTTATGTTTCACATGCCAGGAGCCATGGGCACCCGGACACTGTTGTGCCGCAGGGAAGGCACATTACATTGAGGTATTCTCCGACAGTAGCAGGGAAGAGGAGTATGAGGAGATAGAGGCAGAAGGTAGCAATACAGCGCAGAGAGGGGATCATCTGCCACCTCCACTACCAGGAGCGGGAGGTGCAGCATTTGCACCTACCGAGGGAGCCCTTGCATCTTTGCGGGGAGTTCCCAAATACTTGACACTGCGTGTCTGAGGCACAGTGCGGGGACAACGTGTTTCAGTATTAGTGGACAGTGGGGCCACCCACAATTTTATTGATGCCCAATTGGTAGAGCGGAGGGGCATACCGACGGAGAGCTTTGATGGCTTTTCGTTACTGGTTCCAGGTGATAGGACCATGCAGTGTGCCAGGTATGTGCCAGCCTTGGCAGTGACTATGGGGACTTACACCTTGACGGATCACTTCTTCGTGGTGGACATTCCGAATACCAACGTGATATTGGGGGTGCAGTGGTTGATCACGCTGGGGAAGGTCACCACTGATTGGGAGACCTTGGAGATGGAGTGGACGGATAAGAAGACTGGGAGGCACGAGAAGATTTGGGGTATGCACACCTACCCACCACAGACAGTTTAAGCACACCGGATGGAGGCAGATTTCCAAAAGGGAGACATAAAGTGGGCAGTGGAGCTGTGTGTTTCAGAGGCAGGATCTACAGGGTAGGCCGTACACCCAGATGTACAGTCCATTTTAGACAAATATGCCACGGTCTTCGGAGAGATACCACCAGGGCAGCCGCCAGATTGGGGGTTTGAGCACACGAATGAGTTGGAGCAGGGTATCCAGGTTGTCATCACTACACCCTATAGGCATCCTAAGGCCTACTGAGATGAGATTGAGAGGGCCATCCATGAGCTCTTAGCTCTTGGGCACATCCGTCCTAGCACTAGCCCCTTTGCTTCTTCAGTGGTGTTGGTGAAGAAGAAGGACGACACACTGAGGATGTGCATTGACTATAGGGCCCTAAACAAGAAGACCATGAAGAATAGGTACCCCATCCCACAGATAGATGAGCTGAGGGGATCGAAGTTCTTCTCGAAGATTGACTTGAGATCCAGGTACCATCAGATTCGCGTGAGGGAGCAGGATATTCCCAAGACTTCTTTCAGAGGTCATTACGGTCACTTTGAGCTTTTGGTGATGCCTTTTGGGCTGACCAATGCTCCGGCTACATTTTAGTCATGCATGAATCACATCTTCCGCAGTCACTTGAGGAAGTTTGTGTTGGTGTTTTTCGATGACATCTTGATTTACAACAGGACCTAGGAGGAGCACCTATGGCATATTGAGGTTGTATTGCGCATATTGGAAGAGCAACAATTCTATGCTAAGCTCTCCAAGTGCGAGTTTGGGCTGACAAAACTGCTCTACTTGGGGCACATTATTGGGGTAGACGGAGTGAGGGTCCATGAGGAGAAGATCAGGGCCATCAGGGATTGGCCAGAGCCGAAGAATGTGACGGAGCTTTGAGGGTTCGTGGGTATCTGCATCTACTACGAAAGTTCATCAAGGGATTTTCCCAACTTGCTGCACCCCTTACATACCTTACCAAAAAGGGGGCATTCCTTTGGACGGATACAGCGCAGAGGGCCTTTGACAGACTCAAGGAGGTGATGAGCAGCTATCCGGTTTTGGCATTGCCAGATTTTACATAGCCCTTTGTCCTAGAGTGTGATGCATCAGGGGAGGGGATAGGCGTAGTTTTGATGCAGGGAGGCCACCCCATAGCTTTCGAGAGCTGGAAGCCATTGCCGCATGAGAGGTTGTATGCTATATACGACAAAGGTATGTTGGCCATCATGCATACATTGGCCAAGTTTCGGAAGTACCTGGTAGGGAACAAGTTCAGGGTGAGAACAGACCACAACAGCCTCCGATTCTTTCTAGAGCCGAAGCAGTTGCAGGAGAGGCAGCAGAAGTGGGTCAGCAAGATCCAGGCATATGATTTTGACATTGATTATGTCAAGGGGAAGAAAAATGTGGTGGCCGGCGCACTTTCACGCAGACCGGTAGCGTTGTCCTTAATGAGTTTGGATACAGATTGGAGGGCTCAACTTTTGGTAGAGTACTCCAAGGACCGTTTTGCCTGTGAGGTGTTGGACGGACAGGTTACAGATGACAGGTACAGGGTGATGGATGAGGTGATCTACTTCAGGGACAAGATCTTCTTAACTGAGAGCTCCAAGCTCAAGGAGAATATATTGCACGCCTCACATGACTTACCATTATCAGCCCACCAAGGGTTCACCAAAACCTATAGGGCCATTAGAGAGAGGTTCTCGTGGAAGGGCCTCAAGGAGGATGTACTCCGGCATGTCAGGGAGTGCGAAGGTTGCCAACGCAACAAGGGGGAGATGAACCATCCGATGGGGTTACTGCAGCCTCTTCCCATACCTGAGGGGAAATGGGAGAGTATTTCGATGGTTTCCATCACAGGGTTGCCCATTGTATAGGGCAAGGATTGCATATTTGTAGTCGTTGATCGGCTGACCAAGTATGCACATTTCTTCGCCATATCAGCACGTTACACTGCATCACAGGTGGCAGAGTTGTTTTTCAGGGATGTTTTCAGATTGCATGGTCTCCCAAATACCATTGTCAGTGACAGGGATAGCCGCTTCATGGGCGGGTTTTGGCAGGAGCTTTTCCGTTTGGTGGGCACTGAGTTGACCCAGAGTACTAGTTACCACCCACAGACGGATGGACAAACAGAGATAGTGAACAAGTGGCTAGAAGGCTACTTGCGTAACTATGTCAGCGGGCAATAGAAGGCATGGTTACGATGGTTTCACTTGGGAGAGTACTGTTACAACACCACTCATCATATTTCTATCGGTATGTCTCCATTTTATGCTTTATATGGGTATCACGCTTTATCTTTTGCTGACATGATGGTTGGTGTTAGCAAGGCCCCAAGGGCCAAGGATTGGATCCAAGAGAGTCAGGATATACTCCGAGCTCTTAAGGATAACATAGCTACAACACAGAATCAGCAGAAGCTGTATGCCGATAGGGGACATATTGAGAGACAGTTTAAGGTAAGGGACTTTGTCTACCTACGATTGCAGCCATATCGGCAATCCACGTTGAAGCAGAAGGGGGCTGAAAATCTCAAGCCCCGCTTTTATGGACCATACAGGGTGACACGCAGGATTGGGAAGGTTGCATATGAGTTGGAGCTGCCCATGGGTAGCACGATTCATAACATTTTTCATGTGTCGTGCCTGAAGAAGGCACTGGAATAGCAGGTGACTGCAACTGAGAAGCTCTCGCCCACCGATGATGAGGGGCATCTGGTGCTATAGCCGGAGGCCATTATTGACACTAGGGAGAGGCAACTACGGAGCAAGACAGTCAGAGAGTACCTGGTGAGATGGAGGAACCTACTGGATGAGGATACCACTTGGGAGAGTGAGAAGATTTTGCAGCATCCATCATTACAGGTGCTTGAGGACAAGCAACGTTTTTCCGGGGAGGACTGTAATATTCCCAATTAGCAATAGCTAATTGGGAATATTAATTTTTTACTACACTTTAATAAAGTTAAGTTAGAAATAAAGTGGGTGAAGAGGGACTCTTAACTCACACTTAGGATAAAAAAATTTCCTAAAGTCACTTGAGAAGCATGATTAATTGGTAGCGTGGGGCCTAGAGGTCGAAGTGGCAGCGTAGGGAAAGGGATAGCGTAGGTAATGTGGGCCAGCGCAGAGAGAGAGGGACACCATGGCTCAAGGAGACAGCGCAGTTGATGGTGGGGCCCAGGTGAGAGCAAGGCTCTCCAAGCATAAAAAGGGAGAGGGTCTCCTCATTTCATTCATTCAGATTATGCATCTTTGTTATTTTTCTTTTGACATTGAACACGCTTGCTGTTTAGCAAAGTCTGCACGTACTGTTCAGTACACCGGGTGTCTCCGTGCGGAGATCCCAACCTCAGCCCCGAGGGACTTCAAGTGCCTGCTCGGGTGAGGAGTTCCATCTTTGTTTTGCCGGAGAGAGTTGTAGCCATCCACAGTCAGGAGTATTCACCCAAAGAGGCAACGCAGTTAGTGAGAGGGAGGACGCAGTCTTGGAAGGAGGCGGTTCCGGATTGAGGGTTTATCAAGGGATTCAGCCCGAGAGAGTTGGAAAGGGGTCAGCTCTTCCCTATTCCAGCATTTTGGTAGAGGCGGAGGCCATTATTTGTAGCAGATCATTCAGAGCCAGCGTTTCTCATTGGGAAATAGCGTAGTGCCTCAAGGGGGTCATTTTCGGAGGTCAACCATTTCCGGAAAGCTTTCTGGGCTTTTCTAGGTATTGGGTGTAGAGGCCATTCCCAAAGTTTCACAATTTTCCAAGGAGGGGAGCAGCCCCAATTTGTTAGTTCATTCCAGTAGTAGCAGCAGCACAGTAGCAGTACCAACAACACTGGAGATTACGCAGTCTTTGAGGGAGCAACCATTCCGGGTTATCTTCTGAGAGTATTTCTACACTTGCCTAGTGCAAGCCCAAGGTGCCATCATTCTAATCACCTTTGTACTCATTCCATTTCTCAGTATTAATAAAATGGCTCAGCATTCTCCATATTATCTATTTTTCTTATGATATCTCTCTAGTTGTTGTATGTCTTTGTTTATGTGCTTTATATTGTTGTTTATTTCCATTCGGGATACTACATGTACCATGGACCTGTCACTCCCTTATAGGTTGAAACCACCTAATAGGGTCCTTTATTAACATATCTTGTCAAGCAAGGTAACACTTGTACATTTTCAAGCCCATTTGGAAGTGTCCACTAATGCCCTTGATTAGCAAGCTTATTTACTGAATTGCACTAATAATTAATTGTACTAGAAGGTGAGGAGATGCTTTAAGTCTTATACAGGATTGCAGGTGGGTCTTCATCTTGGACTTGTTCTCCCTATATGGGGTCCAAGCCCTCTAGAGGGTCATAATGGCACTTGTAGGATGAGCGTTGAGAGCCATGGGCCTCCACCATCGCAGAGCATCCATTACAATACCATGGACTTCTTGAGCACCACACATTGTTTTTTCGTGCCCCAACGATACAAATATGATGATGCACTTGGACCACGTTGCCCATCCAGCCACACATTTGTACCCAACACTTGGTTGTTGATCTAGGCCCTAGATGAGACACGGGAGGCATGTATCATCTTCTAGCACTCACTGATGGAGCATAAATTTGTTATTGAGCCACTGTAGACCCATGAGACCATTAATTGTGCCCCACAACCACTTAGGAGTACCACATGATGTTTTGCTTGGAAATCAAGGGGCCACCCCCTTAATCATCATTTATGGAGACCTCTTCTTCATCATGGCACTTAGAGGACCCATATTGGCCTTCCAACGATCCTTCTTACTCCATTTTACATTATTTCAGCCCTCTTGGGATGGCTTCTCATTCACTTTAGTAGCTATTTGGTGGTCTTGTCACCAAAGACATGTTATTTTCACTTTCAAATATTACTAGGGGCTTAATCAGGCTAAATTAGGCAAATTCAAACTTGAGGGACCTCATATAAATAGAATATGCCTGATTTATATGTTTCATCATCAGTTGGATTTGGATCTCTCTACTAGAGAAACTCGGACCTGCAATTTTGGACGAATTTTTGGATTGTTTGGATTTATTTTGACATTTGAGATTTTCACTATCTTTTCTTGGAGCTTATTTTTGCAATGTTGATGGATGGATATATTCTCATTGTCTTGTGAGTACCTTTTGTTGTTATATTTTACCTTGTTAAATATCTAATGTATGGAATGTTGTTTCATGATGTTTAATGCACCCTAAATGCAAATTTATGAGAACATTAAAATTGTTGGAAGGATTGCATGATTTACTCATAGGCAATGATGAAAGAGTTTTCCTAGAAGAAAATCTTGTATGTTTCATCCTTGAAACTCCATCAAACATTGTAAAAAAAGTATAAAATTATATTGTAGTTGTGAAGCTTCCTCCTTTAAGGTTAGTGAAGTTGCATTAGGTCTCCTTGAAGAACGAAATCATCAAAACAAAGTAATTCTTGACTCCATTATTCCCAGTAGGCAGGCACTGACCTAGAATCCTTGGTGATCATCTTCTTATTGACAAATCATTCTTCCTTCACCATTTTCCCTCTCTTTTCTTCGTCCCATTAAATCTAAGGGAGACCTTTTAGGGCTTGGTGCAAAATCCTTTAGGAGGGTGCATTTTGAATTCCGTCTGGACAAGATTGTTCTTTAGTCACTTCTCTATGCATCCTCATGTTTTGAACAAATTACGGTAGTGGAATCTCATTTTATTTGATGCCCTAGCTCTCGTACCAAGTGGGAACCCTTGAAGTGTGAAAATTCCTAAATCTAGAATCCTATTGCAGAAACTGGAATTAATTCCTCTAATCGTTAATTAGTTTAACAATTTATTTGCTATGGAAAATATCAAATTAATCACATTGCAAACTTCACAAATAAAATTATGCGGAAATAATAACGCTGGAATTTGAGAAAATACTAGCACACACACATGTAAAATGACACCATTATTTTTGGACAATTTTCCCCGGAAAAACCTAACTTGGGAAAACCAGTGCAGCAGTGAGGGTTTTTATTATTATGCAACAGTGAAAATCTGAGTACAAAATGGATGCACAAACTGGGAAATCCACTACAGGAGAAACTAGCCACAAAATTTAGTCAGAGAAATTTTGTCTCACCCGACACTCATCCAACTCCAAAACTCGCTCTAAATGGGCTCCACGAAACCCTTGCGTCAGCCTCTGTGTCAAGCCTATGCAGTCAATGACACGCTCTACCTAGAGTTGCAACTGATCAAGTTGTCTTCCCAATCCATCCTATGATAATGACTCGTTGGCCCCTTCCAGAAATATTTCCCACCTCCAGAAACCGAATCGACCCTAAGTCTAGCCAAATCGAACTTCTGCCTCTAAATCTTCTGTGTAGCCTCACTGAGGAAACTCGACCCTCGTATAGCTGACACTCTGGATCTGGAAAATCTCCTGTAGACTCACTATCCCTGCCCCTCACTCACTGCTTCGATCTCTGGTTCTTCGGTAGCTGACTACTACTACTTTGGAAATCGATCTGCCAAGGAAATTGAATTTTTGGTTCTCTGGTGTTTCTTCTCCAAGTGCCCATCGACTTCCTCTTATAATCCATTGTTCGATCTCCAATGGCCAAGATTAAAATTTAATTAATGTTTAGGATCATGTTGGAGTCGATCTGTGTGAGTTTCTAGTTAATTCGCACCTTGACTTAATTAATTTTGATTAGTTAACCATATTCCCTAAGTTTAGACTTAGGAAATATTTAAAAATCAGCTAATAATATAGTTAAGTCATATCTAGGTGGAATTTCCAAAAATGATTTCTAGGTCTTGGAGATCTCATGTATTCTAGCCTCTCCACCAAATTTTGTTCCTAGAACACACCCGATGTTACAAAAAACAACACTCCCTCTTAGCGAGGAATGTGTTCTAGTGTTCCACACCCTACCATAACACTCTGTCTCTGTATCATCCCTCTGTCACAATGCTTATGTTTTGCCACTGTAACTTCCTGCCACTCCCCACCAACCATTTCCCAACTTTGATGTTGCATTTTTGTTGTTGCTGACCCTGTTGAACTGTCACCACAACTCCCTCTCATTTGTTGTTGCCACAACTGCAACCACTGCAACTGAGAAGAATTTGAAATACTGAATCAATTGTGTTCAGTATGATGCATCTGTCTCCCGAGTCTCTGACTGCTACTAGCATCTGCACTGTCTTTGAAGAATCTGCACTGCTACTGGCTCTGCACTTTGCCACTCTGTATTGTGCTCTCCAACATCTGACTGCTACTAGTCTGCAATTGTTACTCTGGTACTAACTACATCAACTGCCACTGATTCATCCTGCTACTAAATGCTGTGGGCCCCCATAGCCAGGAATGGTCCATGAGGTGGAATCCTCAGTGGACCCTGCCCAAATATGTAGCTCTCTGGGGCTACAACTCCAAGTCCTCCCACCTCACTCCTAGAGGTATGTGGGAATTCATGGAAAAGTCTTCCTCCAACCTGGAGGACAACTTGTCGATTTCTGTTGAAGCTGTCTACTGGTCCTGCTTCTCTGACTTGTCCTTCTCTTTGAGAGGACACTGCGTGTTGTAGTTGTTAGCGTAAGAAGTCACTCCTTAACTGCTTAAGGAGTAAGTCTTACACATCATAGTTCATTTCAAATTTTAAAGGGGTTGTTTGAGTAGTGGGATGGATTTCTCAAAGAATTTGAAATGATTTTATCTTCTTTAAGACATTCATGCATTTGGCAAGCTATGGCAAGTATAAATTGTGTGGGTAAAAGGTAGTATAGGGAGAAGAGAACACAAGTGGAAGAAGATGAATAGCTAGTACCTATTTCAGGAAATATTCCTATCCTAAATCAGTCACACAGCTATGTTAATGACCTTTAATACAAACTCTGTTTATGTTAAGAAAACAACACTTAGAAAATAGATTGCATGTATAAAGTATTCCACAAATCCATTATGAAATCTTCATTGACATGTTCTATTACACACATATAACTTGCAGAAAACTGAAAGCAGATAATTTATGTTGGAATCACGATTGCCGTTAGACCAAAACCCGCAGGTGTTAGTCTCCGCTACAATCGCCAGAGAGTTAGGATCCACGAGAGACGGTTAGTCCATGTCGTGAAACACACGGGGAACGTTGAACGCAATGTCCAACAATCTCCCCCCCAACGCGAGCTGTGTGAGTTTCGAACTCGAGACCTGTCGCTCTGATACCACTTGTTGGAATCATGATTGTCGTTAGACCAAAACCCGCAGGCGTTAGTCTCTGCTACAATCGTCAGAGTTAGGATCCACGAGAGGCGGTTAGTCCATGTCGCGAAACACACGGGGAGCGTTGAACTCAATGTCCAACAATTTACTGTTAAGTCCTTTAACAACTTCTCACTCACACTTCACTAGTTGTTGCAATTTATATTTTAGAAGAAATTAACAAAGGAAAGATACACACCACACATTAGATGTTCTTTGAATCACAAAAACCTCCAGCATGAAGAAAAAAGGTTTTTCTTATTATATTTAGTCTTTTAGTAGACTAACAACCAACCTGGAAATAGTATTTACAAGTGTTATATATAGCAAGAGAGGAACCAACTCCATCTCTTCTAAAAAGAAGGAAACATTAATTCTAAAATAACATGTGTCAAAAGACATTACATCCCTATTCCCTCGAAATCTAATAGAAAGGACAGGTGGAGAAAGAAGAAGAGAAGAATTATGGGCTGGAATGCTAAGTGTGTTGTCATGCTGCCCCTTTTTCTGCTGGTTTTTCTCCTTGTGTCTTGGGTCTTTAATAGCCATGTAGCTTCATTTAATAATACCTCCAACAAACTCATAACTACCTCTCACTATCACTTATATTATCCATTTAGTTATGGGTTCTTATCCATCCTTAATTGGCTTAGAAAAACTTGTTGACAGGTGTCAAAATTCAGTTATAATAGGTGCTACCGGAAATTCCGGTAAAAACTTGTAACTACGCAAAATATGGAATGCTATCGGAAATTTCGGTACCGCCCTATTTCTTTTTCAAAATACACAGAGAATGCGGAAAATTTTGTGCTGACTTGTATTCCATGACACCTGGGCTGCTGTTCAAAATTTATAACTGATTAGCAAAAAGGGAATAGTACCAAAAACCTTCTTACCTTTCCTCTAAGTGTGCTGCAGCTTCAACCAATTTTTCTAAATCAGTTTTTGCTGTTAGTCGCTGATGTTTTGGATCTGGTAGCTCTTGTAGTGGTCTCCTTGACAGGGTTTTTGTCCTCCTTAGCACCATTCTGTGTTTTTCTTCTTTTTGTGGGCTCTAAGTGTTGTTTTGAAGGGTTCTTGTTCTTGCTTTTCTTCACTGATTTCTCTAGTTTCTCTGCTTTTGAACCTTCGGGTTTCTCTTCAATGTTAATAACTTCTGTCAATAGGCTTGGTTTGAGAAGAGCCTTGGATTTCAGTGTAAACTTATTGCTCTCTCTTGTGTGCCTCTTTTTGGTGCTAGCAATAGGTTTAGCCTCCTCCTTTTTCTTCTTGCTGCTGATGTATACATTTGGAAATGGAGGAACAGTGGGTATTATCTTCATGGACTTGGGCTTGCTTGCTGAGGAGCTCTCTCCTTTTTCCACCTTTCTTTCAGTTTTTCCTGCAGAAACTTTCTCTTTCTTTCCTTTGGCCTTTTTATGAATGTTTTCTTTTTGGGCCTTTCTTTTTGTTCTTCTTTTTGCAGGTTGAGGGTCTGACTGTGGAATTGGAGGTGTAGGTGCAGGTTGGCCTGCCCTATAGAACATAAAGTGTTCCCAAGTCTAGTTTTTCTTCTTCAGCTCTTCTTCAACCAGAACTTTTATCAAAGCTTGATGATACAAGTTGTACTCAGAAACATCATTATGGGTATGAACCCTTGCAGACATCTTGGTCAGGCTTTTCAATAGGAAAAATGGCAAATTCAATAATTTGATCCCTGCAATATGAAATAGAAAACTCATGTGATAGAGGAATACCACAGTATACCTCCTTTCACATGTGAGGTATATATTGATAAGCTTGATTGCCTCTGCCCAGTCATTATTAAGGTAACTGCTTGAGATGCCTTTTGCCCAGTTTGGTTCTCTGTGAGCATCCTTGAGGAAGTTGTTGAGATCACCTCATGTGATAACTTGTCCCTTGAACCACCTTTCACCTTCTTGAGGAAGGTTAGTTTTATGTAATATTCCCAATTAGCTTTGCTAATTGGAATATTTCATTTTTGTTTAATTTTGCTGCTGTAGTTAGAAATAATAAATAAAGTGAGAAATAAGAGGGGTCACCTCACTTTAGTCACCTCACTTTATAAATAAAGTGTTTTTCCTAGTTGATGGACGTTATAACTTAGAGAGGGGGCCTTGGGGGTCCACATGAGTATGATGGGGAGGCATCAGGCTGACCCAAGGTTAACTGCGCAGGCCAAGGAGAGTGAAGGACGCAGTCAAGGTTTTGGAGGGAGTTTAGCACTATAAAAGGTGGGGTTCTCACCTCATTTGGGCATGCATGATTTGATATTGATATTGAGAGCTAGACTTATGTCTGCTTCAGCACGCCGGTTGTTTAGTCGGTCTGCAGCACTGTTTAGTGCAACCGAGTGTCTCCGGTCGGAGATCTCACCCTTAGCCTCGGGGGACTTCGAGTGCCTGCCCTGGTAAGGTTATTTCTGGTTTCACCCTTAGCTTCGGGGGACTTCGAGTGCCTACCCTAGTAAGGTTCTTTTCTGAGTAACACCCTTCAGTTTCAGTGGGAATTGGTAGCAGTTTCAGGTGGAGATTTGGAGAGGAAGAAGCCCTTCTTTTGGCTGCGCAGATCTAGCAGGCAGAACGCTGTTTCAGGGGGAGGAAGGACGTAGTTCAGATCTGTGAGGAAGGTCGCTGTTCCTGGGGAAGGAAGGACGCAGATCAGGCTTAGAGAGAGGACGCTGTTCCAGGAGACAGGAGGACGCAGATCTGAAGGCACATTGGCAGATCCAGCCTTGGAGATTACAGATCTGAGGAGATATTGGCAGATCCAGCCTAGATCTGAAGAGATAACATCAAATCCAGCCTTGGAGGTTGCAGATCTGAGGAGATATTGGCAGATCCAGCATAGATCTGAAGAGATAACAGTAGATCTGACCTAGGAGGACGCAGATCAGGAGGCCTAGGACGCAGATCTGGATTGGAGGCTTCAGATCCAGTAGATCTGAGCATATAGGACGCAGATCCATCAGGGAGGACGTTGATCTGGTGAGCAGGATCATGTGAGTGGGGCTTGACAGCGTTTTCCAGCATTACTAGTCTTGAGGAGCTAATCCATTCATCTGGAGGTTTTTGTGGTCAGCATTCCATCTGTTTCTGCGCTGTCACTAGCAGAGACAGCGTTTTTATTGGAGAGGGTTTGGAGGACTGAAATCAGCCATCTTCTAGTCTTCAGCTCATAGTTCCATTGCAGTCCAGCAGCAGTTCTTCATAGCAGCTCTTCAGCCAGCTAGGACGCTGTCCTTATTTGCAGCCATCATTTGTTCTGAGATGGTCTCCACTTGCCTAGGCAAGGGATAGGTGCACTCTTTTCGATTATTCCGTACCTCTCTATGTACTTTCGTATTAATAAAAGGCTTAGTTTTCCTCGTGCATTCTATGTGTACTTGTTCCATGATCTCGGTTCCCGCATTGTATTTTCTATCCGTCTGGCAAATTTCTGCAGACATCAAGTTCACTCCCTTCGGGGATACACAGCAGTATCGTAGCACAATTTCAAGCCCAAATTTCGTGTCTATGAGCATCGGAAAGAGATCGTACGAGGTTTTCCGGGGAATTTTGAGCAATAGCAAATAAAGGTTTTAAACGTTAGCTAAAAAGGGCCAAAATATAAAGGGTCAAATTTGAAGTTTGGAATTAGGAAAAACGTTTTCGGGTTTTTTGGGTTTCGACAAGGGATCACCTTCCAAATTTCCTCGGGATTTTCTCGAATAGTTTTCGGTAACCGGAGGTCGAAGGCGGAAGAAGAGCCAGTTGTACCGTGCAGTTTCTGAGGAGCCTGTAGGCACCTAGCAGAAAATGCCAATGGCAGGAGATGTGAGTCCAGCTCGATGGGCAGCCGTTTTTGCAGAGTGGCAGGGCTTAGGACAAGCATTCATGGATACTCTTCCCTTTGAGCGCTATCTCCAGTATCGATGCGGCATCAAACCCCCTGAGCAGCACCAGCACAAGGGGCACGGATACCACCGTGATGACCACCGCGCAGCTGATAGATTTCATTTGCCCAGGTTTGATGGCTCATCAAACAGTTCGGCAAAGTCCTGGGTGGAGAAGCTGGACCTCTATTTTCAGCTTAACCAGATGCCAGAGAAGGAGGCCATTAAGGTGGCAACATTGCATCTGGATGGTGAGGCCCGGGATTGGTGGTTCCATGGGATGGTGACACTCGGGCATTCTACAGTGACGACATATGCCGAGTTTACTCGGAGGGTGGTAGAGCGCTTTGACAGGAGGGATCTGGAGCAGCATTTTGTTGAGCTGACCAAGCTCAAACAGACGGGGAGTGCAGAGACATACATTTCAGACTTCTTGAGGATTTCGGTGATGGTACCTGATTTATCTGCAGCTCGGATGGGTTGCATGTTTGTGGAGGGGCTGTCAGAACCACTTCGTGGCCTAGTCCGGTCGAACAGACCGGCTACCCTTCAGGATGCCATCAGCAGGACTCGGGACTTACAGGATGTCTTACCCAGGACTCGGACACCTTATCCCCAGAGACAGGCCTTCCGGCCTAAGGGTAAGGACACGAGGGCTCCGCCTCCCAAGGCGAATCCTGGACGAGGGCAGTTTGATGATGAGGCCAGGAGAGAGCTGAGGAGGAAGCGGTTGTGCTTCACTTGCCGGGAGCCATGGGCATCAGGACACAGGTGTGCGGCAGGGAAGGCACACTTCATTGAGGTCTTCTTTGAGAGCAGTGGAGAAGAGGATGAGGGAACACAGGATTGCAGGGAGTTCGAGGATACACCTAGTGAGACACAGGACTCACCATCATTAGAGACCTCCTTGACCGTGCCGGTTGATATCGTAGAGGAGGAGGTAGAGCCTACCCCGGTAGAGCCACCCACTGAGGTGATGACTGGAGCCATGTCCGAGTCTTCGGGTGGTAGCAGCACGCGACAGATGGGTGAGGTATCAGGAGATATATCCATTATCGATGAGGCACTAGGGGATACAGAGGTATCGGATGATGGTCGCAGACAGCGGTATCATCGGCTTCAGACGGACCTTCGAGCTTTGAGGGAGAAGGCCGCGTCAGTACGGGAGACCATTTTGTTGCAGGACCAGGAGCTGGAGGATATGAGAGTGACTTGTGCCAAGTCGGCGATCAAGTTGGTCCGCATTGGGGAACAGCTGGATTCCCTGATGGTACAACCAGAGAGCACGAGGGAGCGTCAGATCATCCCCCTTCAGGCATGCATGGATGGGACTAGCAGTATTGTTGGGTCATCTCTTCCCATTAGAGAGAGAGAGGCAGAGCCACCTAGTCAGGTCTCATATATTGACTTGGATAATGGTATGAGACGATTAGAGTTGCACAGGGTACAGCAGCCACGTGTTGAGGTTGGATGGCAAGAGATTTTGAGTTGGTACTCGATGGAGCAGACTATGGATGAAGAGGAGGTCTCAAGGAGAGATCTCACTGGAGATGCACTTCGACACACCATGGGGTGCGATGACTTTCTTCCCTTCTCACAAGAGCAGATAGAAGATGGGGGACATCTTCGGATGGATGACATCTCTCATGCTTGTGTTGGACATTCCTTGAGCCACACACATCATGATGGGAGGTTTTTGCCTACCACCTATGTGATTCTTGATAGGGTCTCATTGATCCTTGAGAAGTTTATACTTCAAAATCCCATGAAGTGAAAAATCAGAAATTTGATTTGGGAGGATGGTAGCCCTCATGGGAGGAGTACCAGGATGAGGAGAAGGAGGCATCCACAAGTGATTGAGCGGATGGGGATGATGAGCAAGGAGATAGGAGGCTACTTGCAGATCTGTGCTACCAGGCAGCAGGAGGCTTGGCTGCGCTGGTTACTCTTGAAAGAGTTTGGCCATCTCTTGGCAAACACTCTTCCTAAGAGTCGGAGGGTGGAGGAAAGATGGATGGATACTTGCATCATGGAGCGGCATAGAGTATGTATGCATGGTGTTGCTATGATACTCGTTATGTCTTCATCACATGAGTTGTATGATGGAAGTATGGGGAGGCAGCAAATTGTTTGGTTGCTTGGTTTGTTTCTGGGAGAGCAAGGGCAGATTTGCTCTCACACTTTGCATGATGTTGCAGGAAGAGGGGATGGCACTATCTCCTTGATCTTTGATGATGACGGGGAAGCACTTCCATCTTGGGGAGTATTCCACACTTGTTGCGGCAGTATTAGAGGAGTCTTTGACAAGGAGCATGTCAAAGAGCAGAGTCTTGTATTGACAGGAGCTTATTTGCATGAGCTCCCAGCGTTGTCACCTTGGAGCAGAACATTATGGATGAAGTGTGCGCAGCAGAGATATGGTGGATCTATAACCCATAGGTCCCAGGATCACTTCATATTTGTTGCACAAAGAGGAGGTAGTGATGATAGAGACATCTATGGCATATTCTTCTTGACTTGGGTTTCCAAGCATGAGGAGGATTATCTTCTTACAGCACATGGTTCATTCTTCTTCATAGCATGCCAAAACACTATGGAGGACTCATTTATGGATCCATGTACCATCTTACTTCCAGCATATGGTCAGATTTGTATGGGAGGCTTGGTTATGAGAGAGACACATGAGCTGAATGTGCCTTTGAGTATTTTCTGCACTACATGTTCTAATAGGAGCATGGGAGGAGGCATGGCCACCACTACTACATATGCGTTCTCTTTTGAGGTGGGCCATGAGATTGATATTCGTCCATTGTACAGCTATGGGCAAGTGTTTGGCCTTATGTTGTTGTCATATTCAGCCATTTACTATCCATTAGTAGATGTGATGAATCTTGTACATTGCTTGCCATGTAATTTTCTGAAGTTGCAGTGGACGAGACTACGTTGTATCCTTGTGAGAGATTGTTTGCATTATGTATCCTCATGTAGAACCTTCAGCAAACATCTCATTAGGGTGATCCATGATGACCATGTCATATTCTTCATGGATGGGTTGTTTTGGGCCAGCTTGTTCTTCATTGATAGAGGAACCTTCTATGGTGGATTGTTTTTCACTTTGCCATTGGAGGGCAATGATTTTGCAGCCCAGGATCAGCATAGACTCTACACTTGTCATGAGTGGAGAGAAGGACGGCATGGGGTAAGCTATGATGCTTGCCAAGTTCATATTTCCAGCCCACCTTCATTACCAGAGCTTGAGGTGGAAGGAGGTTTTCAGGAGTTGCCTTGTTGGGAGGTGGCTCATTTTGTCTGGATGATTGCTTGGAGATGGAGGATCCACAGGAGGGAGATATTCCTCATTATATTTTCGACTCCATGCCTTGATTGGAGAGAGGTGACGAGTTGGTTCACAATTGATGGGCCAGCTTACACAGTCATAGATGCAGAGCAGCAGCGGTCATGGTCTTCAGTCATAGCCAGAGGCAGTGAGCAGTCCGAGTCATGGGACTTGTGCGATTATTGGCCACAGTGGCGATGGGATCCGGGAGGACTATTGATTGGCTGGTACCATGAGAGGCCAGTTTGGGATCCTCGCATTGAGATGTCCCTTCATATCAGGGTGATGCAGGAGACAGAGAGGTTTCAGTGGGACCCAGGCACATTTTGCAGTATTGGCGGGGAGCATCGGCTAGAGAGTAGGCTTGTTCAAGCATTGCTTGAGAACAAGCAATTTTTGCCGGATGAGGATGCCACTTGGGAGAGCGAACAGACTTTACAGCATCCATCACTTCAGTTGCTTGAGGACAAGCAACGTTTTGCCGGGGGAGACTGTAATATTCCCAATTAGCCTTGCTAATTGGAATATTTCATTTTTTGTTTAATTTTGCCGCTTTAGTTAGAAATAATAAATAAAGTGAGAAATAAGAGGGGTCACCTCACTTTAGTCACCTCACTTTATAAATAAAGTGTTTTTCCTAGTTGATTGACGTTATAACTTAGAGAGGGGGCCTTGGGGGTCCACATGAGTATGATGGGGAGGCATCAGGCTGACCCAAGGTTAACTGCGCAGGCCAAGGAAAGTGAAGGACGCAGTTAAGGTTTTGGAGGGAGTTTAGCACTATAAAAGGTGGGGTTCTCACCTCATTTGGGCATGCATGATTTGATATTGATATTGAGAGCTAGACTTCTGTCTGCTTCAGCACGCCGGTTGTTTAGTCGGTCTGCAGCACTGTTTAGTGCAACCGAGTGTCTCCGGTCGGAGATCTCACCTTTAGCCTCGGGGGACTTCGAGTGCCTGCCCTGGTAAGGTTATTTCTGGTTTCACCCTTAGCTTCGGGGGACTTCGAGTGCCCGCCCTAGTAAGGTTCTTTTCTGAATAACATCCTTCAGTTTCAGTGGGAATTGGTAGCAGTTTCAGGTGGAGATTTGGAGAGGAAGAAGCCCTTCTTTTGGCTGCGCAGATCATCTAGGCGGTGCACCGCCGTTCGGTGGGGAAGAAGGACGCAATTTGGGACCGAGAGGAAGGACGCCGTTTCGGGGAAGGAAGGACGTGTATCGCTTAGATGAAGTCATTTGTCTCCAGGAGACAGAGGTAGCAGACCAAGGCACATTGCGTATCCGCCCTTGGAGATTGGCGGTGTATCTGAGGAGATATTTGCAGATCTAGTTCTGTAGGGTGCAGATCTGGAGAGATAGCATTAGATCCAGCTTGGGAGGTTGCAGATCTGAGGAGATATTGGCAGATCCAGCCTAGATCCGAAGAGATAACATCAGATCCAGCCTTGGAGGTTGCAGATCTGAGGAGATATTGGCAGATCCAGCATAGATCTGAAAAGATAACAGTAGATCTGACCCAGGGGGACGCAGATCTGGAGGCCTAGGACGCAGATCTGGATTGGAGGCTTCAGATCCAGTAGATCTGAGCATATAGGACGCAGATCCATCAGGGGGGACGCTGATCTGGTGAGCAGGATCATGTGAGTGGGGCTTGACAGCGTTTTCCAGCATTACTAGTCTTGAGGAGCTGATCCATTCATCTGGAGGTTTTTGTGGCCAGCATTCCACCTGTTTCTGCGCTGTCACTAGCAGAGACAGTGTTTTTATTGGTGAGGGTTTGGAGGACCGAGATCAGCCATCTTCTAGTCTTCAGCTGATAGTTCCATTGCATTCCAGCAGCAGCTCTTCACAGCAGCTCTTCAGCCAGCTAGGACGCTGTCCTTATTTGCAGCCATTATTTGTTCTGAGAGGGTCTCCACTTGCCTAGAGCAAGGATAGGTGCACTCATTCTGATTATCTTGTACTCCTATCTATGTGTTCTGAGATTAATAAAATGGCTTAGTATTCTGGCATTCTATGTGTACTTGATCTATTATCTGGTTCCAGCATTTGTTTATGTATATCTGTCTGGCATATTTCTGTGTATTACTGGTTATTTCCCTTTTGGGGATATTACACTGCAATGGAGTCTTCAGAAACTTGCAAAGTGAGGCCATAAACTATAGCCTCTTGTCCATTAAAAGAAGTAGCAAACTCTAGAGCAACTCCTGAATGTGAGCTTCCAAACATGGTGCAAAGAGGATACCATCCTGACTACATAAACAAAGTTCTTACCCTTGGATTAACATCAACCAAATATGCACCTTGTGGCTCTATTCGATTTATCTTACCACCTATTTTAGTCATCTTCAGAAAAATAATGATTGTCTCCTGCAAATGGTAAGTGGCAGAATATGAGGAGTTTACCTTACAGGTGTGGCCTGTATTCTTCTTTGGCATCTTTTCTGAAATCCAGACTCCTCTAACTGTGACTCTCAGCAAATTCGAAATCATCAACTTAGACTTCAAATGACAAATTCTTGTTTTTTATGTGGTTTTAAAACAAACTCTAGGTTCACCACCCCATGCAAATCACTCTCCGTCATTAAAAATATTCATGATCATGATGTACACCATGTGACAGACCATCACTACCTTCATTTGGATGCGTTCTCCGTATGGGATCTTTAGATATCTTGTGGCAAGTGTCTTTGATGACACACAGTCACCTCCGCAAACTGTGTTGTTGATTGGCCAGAATTTCTGGCAGCAGTGTCGTGCGACCAGTTAACGGTTATGGTGTGTGGTGTGATCACCACGATCTCTCCTGACTCAGAAAAACGCATACCTAAACTTATGGATGATTGACTTGGCGTAGACAGGCATAACTGGCAACGGTTCGATCATTAACTGCGAGTTGACACATGTGGTATAACGTATACAGTGACTTGACTCAATCTAACTGACTGGAATACGAGACTTCTCATTAGATCTTAAAGGATTTAAAAAATATTTCATGCGTATTAACCCTATGACATGTGGTTTAACTAAAGCGGATGCACTTTTTTGCTTTATTTAAAAAACAAAGTATGCTTCCGGAAATTCTGGTAGCATTAGAAATAAAAATAAAAAGACAGAAATAGGAAATAATAGACTGTTTGAAAGGATAAAAAAAACTGGTGCTTCCGGAATTCCAGTACCGCCTAAAATTTTATTTTATATATATATATTTATATGAAAATTTTGAACTTTAATCCTAAAATAAAACCAAGGAATGGACTCATGACTTGGCAAGAAACTGTGCTAATAGTAGTGACCAAGCTCACCACACCTGAAGAACTTGACCTTTGACAGGTCCTTCTTCTTCAGCTCCCCCTGTGCCTGACTAGAGCCCTTGGATGCAAGAGCCACATTCTCTTCCTCACTCTTCACGCCCTTGTTGTTGTTACCACCAATGGTGCTCTTCAACAGATCCCGCCTGAACTCTTCCTGCTGCAGATTGGACCACATCCTATCCCACCTTGGAAAGGTATCTCTTCCCTAGTTACTCTGGACAAATACTTGCCAGTCCTCTCAGACACTTTTCAGTGCCAATCGTACAAGCTATGTGGGATGAGGTGTTGACCCAATAGTTGCCAATTGATCTCAGACTATCTGAATCCGAGTTAGAAAGGCATCTATGCTCTCGCCCTTCGGCATGCTCATGCTCCTCTGCTCTCTTGGAGGTACATCTTCCATTTCTCAGAAGAACACTGAAATAGCTCTGCCAAGTCATCCCACATCCCCTTGGTTGTTGCTTGTCCTGCCACATGTGAGACGAGATGATCCCGGACTCCATCCAAAATCATCCTCTTGGCATTAGCCATCTCCTTCCTGTATTCCTTGAGTTGGTATACATCCTGGGGTATTGCTACCTCACTCTCTGCATAGGGCTTCAGATCATATTCATCCAGAAGTAATAGCATCCTTGCCTTCCAGATGACATTGTTGGAGGAACCCTCCAATCTGTCTTGGTCCCTGAGCCCATTTGTGGCCATCTCTAATTTGGTCTGGAAATTCCCTCTTCCTCTACTCGGTTTCTGCTCTGCTATTCACACTCCCTCCTAGAATGCGTTGTTCTACTAGCTGCTACTGCCAATCTGCAACTGGGAAAATTAGATTTCTGGGCTAGAAATCTCCCTTTGTGTGTGTGCTTTTCTCTTCCACTCGACGTTGGTTCTGCTGCTGCAAAGCCCTCTGCGTCCAACTAAGGAATTTTCTCAGCGAAAATATGAGCTGTAGTTGCTCCCTTTGACTGTTGCAATCATTAACCCGGGCGACTCGACTTTTCTGTAACCCTGCAACTGAAAATTGAATTCCTGCTCTAGTAATTCGGCTTGCCTGTCTGAGCATTGTGCTGCCTCTAAGAATTTTGGTTTGTTGCTCCCTCTAAGCTGCGAAATTCTTCCCTCTGTTTCTAAGCTTCCTGGATGATCACTCACGCTCTGATACCATGTGAAAATTCCTAAATTTGGAATCCTATTGCAGCAACTAGATTTGATTCTTCTAATTGTTAATTAATTTAACAATTCATTTGCTATGGAAAATATCAAATTAATCACACTGCAACCTTCATAAATAAAATTTTGTGGAAATAATAGCGCTGGAATTTGAGAAAATACTAGCACACACCCATAAAATGACACCATTAGTTTTGGACAATTGTGCTTGGAAAAACCCAACTTGGGAAAATCGGTGCAGCAGTGAGGGTTTTTATTATTATGCAGTAGTGAAAATATGAGTACAATCTGGATGCACAAACTGGAAATCCACTATAGGATAAACTGGTCACAAAATTTAGTGAGAAATTTTTTGTCTCACCCAGCACAGATCTAGCTCCAAAACTGGCTCTGAATGGGCTCCACGAAATGTCTGCGTCAAGCTTGCGTAGTCACTGATAGGATCTGCCTGGAATTGCAACTGATCAAGCCGTCTTCCCAATCCAACCTCTCAGAATGACTTGCTGGCCACTTTCGAAAATCTTCTCGACCTTCGGCAACTGAATTGACCCTTTGACTAGCCAAATCAAACTTCTGCCTCTAAAGCTTTTACGTTGCCTCTACGTAGCCTAACTGAGGAAACTTGGCCCTCCTATAGCTGACTCTCTAGATCTGGAAAATCTCCTCTGGACTCATTGCCCCTGCCCCTCACTCACTGCTTCAATCTCTAACTCTCTGACAACTGATTGATGCTACTCTGGAAATCGAATTTATAGTTCTCTGTTGTTTCTTCTCCAAGTGCCCATAGAATTCCTCTCATAATCCATTATTGGAGCTCCAACAACCAAGATTAAAACTTAATCAATGGCTATGATCATCTTGGAGTCGATCTGTATGTGTTTCTAGATAATTCACACATTTACTTAATTAATTCTGATTAATTAACCATATTCCCTAAGTTTAGACTTAGGAATTTAAAAATTGGCTAATAATATAATTAAGTCATATCTAGGCGGAATTTCCAGAAATGAATTTTGCGTCTTGGAGATCTCATGCATTCTAGCCTCTCCACCAAATTTCGTGGCTAGAACACATTCGATGCTACAAAAAACAACATGAATTTTCCCTTCAACTTGGGCATTCCTTGAAGGTTTGTGTTTTAGTAGCATATCATTTGAAACTTATTATCTTGACTATCTTGACCTTGGATGAACTCCTATCTCATTAAATATCTCAACCCTAAGTCTCGTATAGTAATTTTCTCAAGGGTTTTTTCGTGGAAAGTCATCCAAGCTTCTCCCAAAGCTCACACTTTAATTGAACCTTTCCATTGAATGAGCCATCCTTGCCTCACTTTGAACCCTAGTGTTGACATAGTAATCACAAGTGAGTGACTCTAGGACTCCTCCAGTCAGTGAAAATCTAAGAGGATAAGAGGTCATAGCCTATAGGTTGTCGTGACAGTGGGCCTTTTTCCCAAATTGTTGTTGTTCCCTCTAGCTCTAGCATCTATACTAGGCCTGCTACTTTGTGCAACAACATTTTTGGCGTTGTTTTCGGGGAAACGAGACATGTGTCTCGTTCCCTTACGACAATATTGACATATCTATTAGCAACTCCATTAGAAGAACAAAGCCCTAGTTCTTCAATTTAACTTCAACGTTAACGCTTGTTGGGTGAAGCAAGCATCTATCAAGATGTTTAAATTCACCCTTGCGACTCCACCTTGGTTTTCTATGCAAAATCATGAAAAATGGCCTATTGTGAAAAATAAATTGTCCCTGACTTTCCTTACAATGACCTTGATCTTGAAAACTTTCAAGTATTACATGAAAGACTGGGTGGATGGAATGAATATTGTGAGCATGTAGTAGAGCATAAGGATGAGGACTTTTTAATTGACCTCTATAATAGTTAGAGGAAAGACCTCTATAGTGTACAATACGAGTATGAAGAAAATACTGCAGACTATCTTTTCCTTGAGCTCGCCTATTATACCAGTGCATTCAAATCTTTGTGTCACGCGATTAAAGAAAAACATAGCACTTTAATTGATGAAATCATGGAATATTTGGATGACCAAGATGACCAAGATAGCAAGGAAGATGTGGATTTGTCAATTACAAATTTGGTAATTAATAACAATGAACTTGAAAACTTCTCCAAGGATGAAGATGAGGATCTTGATCCTGAAAGCCTCCAAATCCTGCAAGAAAGAATGCATGAATATAGTAAGTCTTGCATGGAGTTGGTAGGAGAATATAAGCTCAAATATATCCTCTTTCATTTTTGTGAGCAAGGGGGAAGGATTTATGATGTGAAATGTGAAGATAAGAACTCTACGGATGTTGTCCTCCTAGAAGTGTATTACCAGAATTATGTAGTAAATACTTTGGGTGATATTCTTCAAGAAAAAGAGAAAGAGGAGGAGTTCTCCCTACCTAACAATGAAGAAGGGGATGATTCCAAGGAAAATCATGATGCCCAAGCAAATGAGGAATCTATGGAAAACCTTTGGACTGCAGATGTAGGAATTGGGTATGAATATGGTACAAATGGAAGCCCTATAGATGTCCACAAGAATGAACATGATGAAGTGAGGTCTCTCATTCAAGAAAGGATGCTTAATAAAGATGTAGAGAATATGGAAATTGTGGCTCCCTCTGAGGATGACATTTGTGATTTCTTCCACATAAAATGATAACTGAGGGGAAATGGGATATTGAAGTAACTACTTCATTGACAGTGACCCTATTTATGGTACCGACAAGGAAGATAGGTCAAGATTAATTTTCCCTTTCTTCAGGGTATTACTGATAATGATATACCTTTTCACACTCTTAAAAGAAAGGATCATTATTTTCCCTTGCATGAAGAAGGGTTGTTGGGAGCAACTGATTGTCATTTTGACAAAAGCCCCATTTATGATACTAATTATGACATCGACAAGAGCCTTTCTCTTCCTCATTTTCTCCAGGACCCTAGGGATATAGCTGCATTATCCATGAGCAATTGCCTCATTGTAATGTTCCAAATAGAAATTTTACAGTGATATATAAAACATGCAATAAACTAAACACATAAATTTGTATTTCAGCAACACAGATACGAGAACTATGTCGGAAACACTAAATTTTATAGATGGTTGGAGTACAATATGAGATGGAAGATGTGCACCTGGGCTTGCACAAGGCAAGCTACAGGTCTCAAGTGAACAGTAACAAATAATACAACTGCTGCAACAAACTGCTCCTTTGAATACTCCGTTGTCTCCCAGTTTCTGCAACTACTAGCTGACTTCGGCACTATATTTTCCCACTAAAAAAGTGCTTATAAAATTCTAGGAATTTGGAAAGGAGATCCTTGCCCAAAACCCAGAAAAAACCAAAAATCTCTGCCCCAAACTCCAATCTTCAAAATTGGACCTTTCTCTGCTTGGCCCTTCTCCAATTTCGAAATTTGCTGTTGTAGATGCTACTGAAGATCTATGCACTCCAAAACACCAACAAACCTCCAAAAATACACCTCCAATCAATCCTCCATCTCCTCAACCCAAAATACTCTAGAAAATGCTCTAACCAAATGCTTCCTTCCAAATGACTGTGCAGTCACTAGGTGAGTGATGTAGTTCCTGGAGTGAGAATGATAGGGACAACGTATAATTGATCTCACATGGACTGAACCTGCTTCAGCACTCCTTAATTCCACCAATGACTCCTCCAATGGTTGCTCTGCAATATTTCCTTCACCGCACAACTCTCACACAACAGTTGTATTCCCCTACTGCACAGTCATAACTCCTTCTGTGCGTAATATTCCCAATTAGCGATAGCTAATTGGAAATATTAATTTTGAGTAATTTTGCCTTATATAGTTAAAATATAAATAAAGTGGGTAAAAGATGCATGAGGACTCACTTAGAATAAAACACACTCCCTAAAGTCACCTAGGAGACATAACTTTGTGGACAAGGTGGGCCAAGGGGGGCCAAGTGACAACGAAGGGGGTGACACACTTAGGCAGCGTGGGCCCAGCCAGAGCAGATGATTTGGCAGCGTGGGCCAAAGAGAGATAGCGTGGACGTGGTGGGACCAAGGAGAGAGGGAGGCTCACCAAAGATAAATAGAGGGGAGGCTACCTCATTTCTCGGATGGATGATTATGCATTTTGGAGTTTGTCTCTAGACATTGAGCACGCTTGCTGTTTAGCTAGTCTACACTTACTGTTCAGTACACCGGGTGTCTCCGTGCGGAGATCCCAACCTCAGCCTCGGGAGACTTCGAGTGCTTGCTCGGGTGAGGAGTCCTACCACATTTTGCAGGGGGAGATCGAAGCTTCAACCCTTGAGGAGCATTCCTTGGAGAGACTGCGCAGTCTTGGAGAGGGAGGACGCAGTTCTAGTTGGGGAAGTTCCGATTGAGGTTATTTCGGCGGATTCAGACTGGAGGATTAGGGAAGGGATCAGCCCTTACCTATTGGAGACATTTTGCGGAGGGAGAGACCGTATTTTGATGTGTTGCCTTCAGGGTCAGCGTTTTCCCTTGAGGGATAACGTAGTGCTTCAAAGGAGGTAATTTCCGGGGTCAGCCATTCTTGGAAAGCTCTCTAGGCTTTTCTGGGTATTGGGAGTAGAGGACATTCCCAGAGTTTCAGCATTTTCCGAGTTGGGGAATAGCCCCTAAGACTCATTTCATCCCAGCAGTTGCAGCAGCACGGCAGCATTTCCAGTAGCTTGGAGACTACGCAGTTGATAGAGGGAGCAGCCATTCCACACATTGTTCTGAGATTATTTCTACACTTGCCTTGTGCGAGTCAAGGTGCCATCATTCTGATCACCTTTGTACTTATTTCTTATTTCTCAGTATTAATGAAATGGCTCAGCATTCTCCATATTGTGTATTTTGTATTATGGTTTGTCTCTAGTTGTTGTGTACCTTGTTTGTGTGCTTTATATTACTATTTATTTCCCTTCGGGATATTACAGTGGTATCGAGCTCATAGACCTGGCTCAGCCTGTGGAGAAAGTTGTCTATGACACCGGAAGAGAAGCCATATATTTGCTACAGGGTTAGGAAGTACCGTGACCGAGAGCGTAGGTTGCAAATCACCTACGGAGAGGGTGACTGCGCTCCAGTAGTGGACGCAGAGCAGGAGGAACCGATGGCAGAGGAGAAAGATACCGCGAAGGAGTTTGCGGACATGCTCATCAAGTCAGTACAGGATGGGTCTAGGTGGATAGAGGAGATGGGGCAGAGATTCACAGCAGCAGAGTCCAGGCAGCGTGAAACCCCGGGGGGTTTCCACATTGGAGAGGGATCAGGTACGTCCCATCATTTGGAGGGGCACTACGCAGCACAGCATGTGGCATCCCATACACCCCCACGCTGCACGATGCCCACTTTCCTGGCAGCAGATACAGGGGTGGGAGTACAGCAGGAGCAGGAGCCAGCCCACATGGGTGATTACTTTGCTGAGTACCAAACCTACGGATAGGAGTTCAGAGATGTACTCACATTTCACGATTTTGTCTTGCTCAAGTGGGACAGTAGACCCCGCCATCATCACAGGGGGAACAGACATTCTCGGGACGGAGATATGCATCGTATTGTGGGCAAGTTTCACTTGCCAACTTTTGACGGTTCGTCAAATAGTTCGGCAAAGGCATGGGTAGAGAAGCTGGATATATATTTCCAGCTCAACCAGATGGCGGAGACGGAGGCCATCAAGGTGGCAGCGCTGCATCTAGATGGCGAGGCCCAAGATTGGTGGTTTCACGGGATGGTTACACTCGAGCACTCGACAGTGACAGCTTATGCTGAGTTCACTCGGAGGTTGATAGAGAGGTTTGATCGGAGGGATCCAGAGGAGCATTTTGTTGATCTAACGAAGTTCAAGCAGACCGAGAGTCCGGACACTTACATCTCAGATTTTCTGAGACTCTCAGTGATGGTGCCAGATTTATCCACAGCACGGACGATCTACATGTTTATCGACGGGTTAGCAGAGCCTCTTCGGGTTTTGGTCCGGTCCACTAGACCAGCCACACTTCATGATGCAGTTGGCAGGACTCGGGATTTACAGGATGCTTTACCTCGGACCAGAGCGCCTTACCCTCAGAGAACGGCTTTCTAGCCAAAGGGGAAGGACGGGAGGGCTCCGCCTCCAAAGGAGAACCAGAGCAGAGGACCGATAGATGATGAGACCAGTAGGGATCTGAGGAGGAAGAGACTGTGTTTCACCTGCTAGGAACCATGGGCACCAAGACACCGTTGTGCCGCGGGCAAGGCACATTATATTGAGGTCTTCTTCGAGAGCAGTGGAGAAGAAGATGAGTACGACGACATAGGTGCAGGGGGGAGCCATGTAGCGCAGAGAGAGGATCATCTGCCGCCTCCACCACCAGGAGTAGGAGGTGCATCTTTCGCACCTACTGGAGGAGCCCTTGCAGCCTTGCGAGGAGTTCCCAAGTATTTGACACTACGTGTCCGAGGTACAGTGCGAGGGCAGCGAGTGTCAGTACTAGTAGATAGTGGAGCGACCCACATCTTCATTGATGCACAGTTGGTAGAGCGGAGAGGCATTTTGACGGAGAGTTTTGACGGGTTTTCAGTGTTGGTTCCAGGGGACCAGACCATGCAGTGTGCCAGATACGTTCCAGCGTTGGCAGTGACGATGGGCACTTACACATTGACCGACCACTTCTTCGTGGTGAACATTCCGGACACCAACGTGATATTGCGAGTGCAGTGGCTGATCACTCTAGGAAAGGTCACCACGGACTGGGAGACCTTGGAGATGGAGTGGGATGATAAGAAGACAGGGAAGCACGAGAAGATTCAAGGCATGCATACTTATCCACCTCAGACAGTCTCAGCTCACCAGATGGAGGTAGACTTCTGGAAGGGAGATATAGAGTGGGCAGTAGAGTTGTGCGCTTTAGAGGCAGGATCTACAGGGTAGGCCGTGTACCCAGAGGTGCAGACCCTTCTTGACAGGTATGCTACGGTATTTGGGGAAATACTACCAGGACAGCCACCGGATCGGGGATTTGAGCACACTATCAAGTTGTGGCAGGGCATACAGGCCGTCATCACCACACCCTATAGGCATCCCAAGGCCTATCGGGACGAGATTGAGCGGGCTATCCATGAGTTGTTAGCTCTTGGACACATTCGGCCTAGCACCAGTCCTTTCGCTTCTTCAGTAGTACTGGTGAAGAAGAAGGACGACACATTGAGGATGTGCATTGACTACAGGGCCCTGAACAAGAAGACAATGAAGAACATGTACCCTATCCCATGGATTGACGAGCTGATGGATGAGTTGAGGGGGGCGCAGTTCTTCTCGAAGATTGACTTGAGATCTGGGTACCACCAGATCTGCGTGAGGGAGCAGGACATTCCCAAGACCGCTTTCAGGTGTCACTATGGCCATTTCGAGTTTTTGGTGATGCCCTTCGGGCTAACCAATGCAGCGGCCACCTTCCAGTCATGTATGAACCACATCTTCCGCAGTCATCTGAGGAAGTGTGTACTGGTGTTCTTTGACGACATATTGATATATAGCAGGACATGGCAGGAGCATCTCCAGCACATAGAGGCAGTATTGCGTATTTTGGAGGAGTAGCAGTTTTACGCTAAGCTCCCCAAGTGCGAGTTTGGGTTGACAGAGATGCTCTATTTGGGGCACATCATTGGAGTGGACGAAGTGAGGGTCCACGAAGAGAAGATCAGGGCCATTAGGGATTGGCCAGAGCCGAAGAACATGATGGAAGTTCGAGGGTTTGTGGGTATCTGCACCTACTACAAGAAGTTCGTCAAGGGATTTTCCCAACTTGTTGCACCCCTTACAGATCTGACCAAAAAGGGGGCATTCAGTTGGACGGATACAGCACAGAGGGCTTTTGACAGGCTCAAGGAGGTGATGAGCAGCTGTCCGGTGTTAGCATTGCCAAACTTCACGCAGCCCTTTGTTTTGGAGTGTGACGCGTCGAGAGTGGGGATAGGCGCGGTTTTGATGCAGGGAGGCCACCCCATAGCTTTTGAGAGCCGAAAGCTCCTACCACATGAGCGGTTGTATGCCATATACGACAAGGAGATGTTGGCCATCATGCATGCATTGGCCAAATTCTGGCAGTACCTGGTGGGCAACAGGTTCAGGGTGAGGACGGACCACAATAGCCTCAGGTTTTTCTTAGAGCAGAAGCAGTTGCAAGAGAGGCAGCAGAAGTGGGTCAGTAAGATCCAGGCTTACGATTTTGATATCGAGTATGTCAAGGGGAAGAACAATGTGGTGGCTGATGCACTCTCACGCAGACTAGCAGCATTGTCCTTGATGAGTTTAGACACGGATTGGAGGGCTCGGTTGTTGGTGGAGTACTCCAAGGACCGTTTTGCCTGTGAGATTTTGGATGGGCAGGTGACGGATGATAGGTACAGGGTGATGGATGAGATCATCTATTACAGGGACAGGATCTTCTTGACTGAGGGCTCTCAGCTCAAGAAGAAGATATTGCAGGCTTCTCACGATTCACCACTATCAGGCCATTAGGGGTTTACCAAAACCTACAGGGCCATCAGGGAGAGATTCTCGTGGAAGGGCCTCATGGAGGATGTACTCCAGCATGTCAAGGAGTACGAAGTTTGCTAGCGCAACAAGGGGGAGATGAACCATCCAGCAGGTTTATTGCAGCCTCTTCCCATACCAGAAGGGAAATGGGAGAGCATTTCGATGGACTTCATCACAGGGTTGCCCATGGTGCAGGGCAAGGACTGCATATTTGTAGTCGTAGATCGACTAACGAAGTATGCTCACTTATTTGCTATATCCGCACATTACACAGCAGCACAGGTGGCAGAGCTATTCTTTCGGGACATTTTCAGGTTGCATGGTCTCCCAAATACCATCGTCAGTGACAGGGACAGCCGCTTTATAGGCGGATTTTGGCAAGAGCTCTTCCGCTTGGTGGGCACAGAGTTGACACCGAGCACTAGCTACCATCCTCAGACAGACGGACAGACCGAGATAGTGAACAAGTGGTTGGAGGGCTACTTGTGCAACTATGTCAGTGGGCAGCAGAGGGCTTGGTTGAAGTGGCTGCACTTAGGGGAGTACTGTTACAACAACACTCATCACATGTCTATCGGTATGTCTCCATTTTATGCATTGTATGGATATCAGGCTCTTTCTTTTGCTGACGTGATGTTTGGTGCCAGCAAGGCTCCTAGATCCAAGGATTGGATCCAAGAAAGTCAGGACATTCTCCGAGCTCTCAAGGACAACATGGCTATAGCACAGAACTAGCAAAAGCTGTATGCAAACAAGGGTCGGGTAGAGAGGCATTTTGAGGTAGGGGATTTGGTCTACCTACGCTTATAGCCATACCGACATTCCATGCTGAAGTAGAAGGGGGCTGAGAAGCTCAAGCCACATTTCTACGGTCCATACAGGGTGATACGCAGAGTAGGACAGGTTGCTTATGAGTTGGAGCCACCTCAGGGAAGCAAGATTCATAATATCTTTCACGTATCATGCCTGAAAAAGGCACTGGGTCAGCAGGTGACGGTAACAAAGGAGCTTCCACCTATAGACGATGAGGGGCACTTGGTGTTATAGCTGGAGGCCATTATTGACACCAGGGAGAGACAGCTGCGGAGCAGGACAGTCTGGGAATTCCTACTGAGGTGGAGGAATTTTTCCGGATGAGGATGCCACTTGGGAGAGTGAGAAGATCTTATAGCATCCATCATTATAGTTGCTTGAGGACAAGCAACAATATGCTGAGGGAGACTGTAATATTCCCAATTAGCGATAGCTAATTGGAAATATTAATTTTGATTAATTTTGCCTTATATAGTTAAAATATAAATAAAGTGGGTAAAAGGAGCATGTGACTCACTTAGAATAAAACACACTCCCTAAAGTCACCTAGGAGACAAAACGTTGTGGACAAGGTGGGCCAAGGGGGGCCAAGTGACAACGAAGGGGGTGACACACTTAGGCAGCGTGGGCCCGGCCAACGCAGATTAGTTGGCAGCGTGGGCCAAAGAGAGACAACGTGGACGTGGTGGGACCAAGGAGAGAGGGAGGCTCACCAAAGATAAATAGAGGGGAGGCTACCTCATTTCTTGGATGGATGATTATGCATTTTGGAGTTTGTCTCTAGACATTGAGCATGCTTGTTGTTTAGCTAGTCTGCACGTACTGTTCAGTACACCGGGTGTCTCCGTGCGGAGATCCCAACCTCAGCCCCAGGAGACTTTGAGTGCTTGCTCGGGTGAGGAGTCCTACCATATTTTGTAGGGGGAGATCGAAGCTTCAGCCCTTGAGGAGCATTCCTTGGAGAGATTGCGCAGTCTTGGAGAGGGAGGACGCAGTTCTAGTTGGGGAAGTTCCGGATTGAGGTTATTTCGGCGGATTCAGACCGGAGGATTAGGGAAGGGATTAGCCCTTACCTATTGGAGACATTTTGCGGAGGGAGAGGCCGTATTTTGCAGTGTTGCCTTTAGGGTCAGCGTTTTCCCTTGAGGGATAGTGTAGTGCCTCAAAGGAGGTAATTTCCGGGGTCAACCATTCTTGGAAAGCTCTCTGGGATTTTCTAGGTTTTGGGAGTAGAGGACATTCTTAGAGTTTCAGTATTTTCCGAGTTGGGGAACAGCCCCTAGGACTCATTTCATCCCAGCAGTTGCAGCAGCACGACAGCGTTTCCAGCATCTTGGAGACTACGCAGTTGATAGAGGGAGCAGCCATTCCACACATTGTTCTGAGAGTATTTCTACACTTGCCTTGTGCGAGTCGAGGTGCCATCATTCTGATCACCTTTGTACTTATTTCTTATTTCTCAGTATTAATAAAATAGCTTAGCGTTCTCCATATTGTGTATTTTGTCTTATGGTTTGTCTCTAGTTGCTGTGTACCTTGTTTGTGTGATTTATATTACTGTTTATTTCCCTTCGGGATATTACACTGTGTCCCAGCTACTCCATAAATGCGTGGGAACTATGGCTGCCTCTTTGAATCACAAAAACTGAAGAAATCCATTCTTGAGTGGCACTCAAAGTCCACCGATGTAGGGGTGAGCTTCTCTCGTTGGGAAGCCCCTGTGCTAAACAGCGCAGCATTTGGCTCAGTTAAACAACTAAGGCAATTCAAAAATCAGAATATGAAAATGGTGCCTAAGCCTTCCCCAAACCTTCCTTTTATAATTGCTCGCCATGCAAAATCGCGGGTGCCTCCGTGCATTTCAATTTACCCAAGGGAAATCGATTTACTTTATTCCCCAATACGCTATCCTTGTGGGTCCCATCTTTCACCAGCAACTTACTTTATTCGTTTCCTTCTTTATTTCCTATATTAGCCGCAAAAAGGTACTTTATTTTATTTAATTCAAAATTGATAAAAAATTATTTTCCAAACATTAGGAAAATTTAGGAAGGGAAATTGTAGTCCTCCCCTCCCAAATGTTGCTTGAACCCAAGCAACTGCAAAACTGGAGGCTGTAAATTTTGTTCATTCTCCCATGTGGCATCCTCCTTCGGCAAATCCTTCCACGTGACCAAATGCTCTCGGACCACCCTGTTCCTCAATCTCCTCTCCTAGGTATCCAATATCAGCTCTGGTGTCAAAACCAAATGCCCCTCATCATCCAATGGGGGTAACTCTGCTACTGTTACTACTTGCTGCCCCAATGCCTTCTTAAGGCATGAAACATGAAAAACATTGTGAATCTGGCTCTCAGAAGGCAGCTCTAGCTCATAGGCCACCTCACCAACACGCCTCACTACCTGGTAAGGTCCATAAAATCGAGGCCGCAATTTTTCTGCACCCTTCTACTTGAGTGAAGATTGCATGTACGGCTGCAGGTGCAAATAGACCATGTCTCCAATCTTGATTTGTCTCTCCACCCTGTGCTTATCAGCATATATCTTTTGTTGATTATGAGTTACCTGCAAATTTTTCTTGAGAGCTCGGTGAATCTCCTGGCTCTCTTGAACCCAATCCTTGGCCCCAGGGGCCCTGCCGTCTCCAAAAATTATGTCAGAAAAAGTGAGTGCATCATCTCCATAAAGAGCTCAAAAATGATACATACCAATAGATAGATGATACATTGTGTTGTAGCATAACTCCCCTAGATGTAACCATTTGACCCACGCTCCCTGTTGCCCCGTCACATAATTTCGTAGGTACCCCTCCAACCATTTGTTCACAATCTCTGTTTGCCCATCGGTTTGGGGATGATAGCTAGTACTAGGTGTGAGCTCAGTCCCCACAAAGCGGAACAGCTCGTGCCAAAATGCTCTCATGAATCTGCTGTCCCTGTCGCTCATAATGGTATTGGGGAGACCCCATGCAATAGGAATACCTCCTGAAAGAATAACTCAGCCCCCTGGGAGGCTGAAGATCTGGAAGAGATAGGAAAGAAATGGGCAAACTTGGTTAGTCTATCCACTACCACATAGATACAGTCTCTCCCCTGCGCTACTGGTAGGCCTGTGATGAAATCCATAGATACACTCTCCCACTTCCTCTCGGGAATGGGAAGTGGCTGCAACAACCCAACTAGATGTGAGAGCTCCACCTTGTTTCTTTGACACTCTACACACTCTCTCACGTGCCTCAAAATGTCTCCCTTAAGGCCCCTCCAAGAGAATCTCTCCTTGACTACGTGGTAGGTCTTGAGGAAACCCGGGTGCCTTGCTAATGGAGAATCATGTGCTGCCTGCATGACCCTCTCCTTCAACTGAGATTCTGGAACCAAGTAGATTCGATCCTCGTAGATCGCATCATCCATCACTCGGAATCGGTCATCACTGCATGCACCATCCAAAATCTCACATGCCTGCCTGTCTTTGGAATACTCAACCAACAGTTGAGCCTTCCAATCCTGTGTGACATCCATCAGTGATAGCATTGTTGGTCTGCGTGAGAGGGCATCAACTACCACGTTGTGTTTTCCCTCCACGTACTCAATATCAAAATCGTAAGCTTGAAGCTTACGCACCCATTTTTGTTGTCGTTCCTCCAGTGACTGCTACTCAAGGACATATTAGAGACTATTGTTATTTGTCTTTACCTTGAACCAGTTGCCCACAAGATATTGTCTGAACTTCGCCAACACATGCATCACTGCCAACATCTCCTTATCGTATATTGAATACAGCCTCTCATGAGGCAGCAACTTCCTACTCTCGAACGCAATGGGGTGGCCTCCCTACGTTAACACTGCCCCAACCCCTTCGCCTGAAGCATCACGCTCCAGCACAAAGGGTCGTGTGAAATCCAGAAAAGCCAAAGTTAGACAGTTGCTCATGACCCTCTTGAGCCTCTCAAATGACTCCTTTGCCAACTACGTCCACTCAAAAGTGTCCCTCTTCGTCAAATCTGTAAGGGGTGCTGCCAGCTGTGAAAATCCCCTCACAAACCTCCTGTAGTAATTATAAATACCCAGGAATCCCCTCACATTCTTGGGTGTTGGCCAATCCAAGATGGCCCGGATCTTCTCCTGATGCACCTTCACCCCATCTTCTCCTATCACATGCCCAAGGTACAGCATCTCAGTTAGCCCAAATTCACATTTGGACATCTTCGCATACAACTGTTTCTCCTCAAGTATGTGTAACACTTCCTCCAAGTGTTGGAGGTGTTCCTCCCATGTCCGATTATAAATGAGTATATCATCAAAGAATACCAAAACAAAGCACCTCATCTTGACACAAAACACATGGTTCATACAGGATTGGAAAGTAGCAGGAGCGTTGGTTAGCCCAAAGGGCATCACCAAGACCTCGAAATGTCCATAGTAGCAGCGAAAAGTGGTCTGGGGAAGATCCTACACCCTCATGCAGATCTGGTGGTATCTCGAGCATAAGTCTATTTTAGAGAATTACTTGGATCCTCTAAGCTCATCCTTCAACTCGTCTATGCAGAGAATGGGATACTAGTTATTCGTAGTCT